>LUCH01000668.1:46618-62090 GCA_013368495.1 Paragonimus heterotremus | reverse complement strand
CAAACGTGACTGCTGTGATGGTGTTCTGCGAAATGTAAGGAACGACCCCCCAAAATGTCCGTTTACCCACTCGATAATGTAACTTGTCAAACTCCGCTATACACACGATAGTCGCGCGATACATGTTGGAGGGTCTGGGTAAATGAGCTTCGGTTGTCGGGTAAGGACAAACGTGAGACACTTGGTAAGTGATAATAATTTGTAAGGGATACATACTGGACAGTGTTTACTGACCAAGCAATTGTATCTGAATGGATTCGTGCAGAAATTGCATTCTTGACAGTGACTCCGAGCGGTCTGCTCCAATCCGACGTCAACTTAACTTCGGCGGGGCTCGCTGGAACACAGATTATCCGGTCGGTCTTTTTTTACACAAACGCTTCAGCCAAAACGCCCATTCGCATAATCATTCACAAACTAGGGCATTCCTGTCTTCAAATGCTGCACTAGAATGTTGTACCAGCGTTGGAACAATTCAGGGTACTTCAATACGTTTGGCTCACATTAGATGGTACATTATCGCATTATGCACTATGTATGCGAGAATACTTGGATAGAACATTCAGGTAATGACAGATTGGTGGTGGTGGACTAAGGGAGTAGTTCCGATGGGTGTCAGATATTACTGCGCTGGATTCTTACCATTGGAGCCAACTCGAACACAGGGTGTACACGGAACGTCCATAAACACTAGAAGAACTCAAAATGGAATGCAATACAATCCCTGCTACTACCTTGCAACGTATACTCTCATCATTCTTGAAGAAAATGCTTTTGTGTACGCAAAACCATGGACAACATTGTGAGCGTTTTTTTAAAATGAGTTTATGTTTTTCATTCTTAGGCTTTCTTTTCATTTTATCTTTGCTTAACGATAATGCTGAAATGCTGGTAAGTCAGCATATTTTGAGCTGTATTTGGCAGATTCGTATAACTGGTGGAACCACTTGGTTCGCTGCTTAGCATTTAGGCAATAAAGCCGTAAAACGTTACGTCACAGTCCAAAAATGGTTCGGTATATCGAGAACCACATAGCAGAGCTTGCCTTGGTCTCTGCTGAAAAATTGTCGGTTTTCACTCATTCTGTTACTTATTTGTAAATCTGTTTAGTTCATGCAATCTGTTCATCGTTATCTATCGTATGATAAAAAAATTATCCAACTAGCACGTTCCGTTTGGAAAATATTGTATCTCCACTCTGCCCATTTGCACTTGTTGATGCATGCTGGCACCTATCCGTGCTCGGCCGTAAAAACATTGCCGGTCATCTAGTCACATTGACAGTGGGCAGTGGGGGCCAAAACATTCGGACGATAGAGTCTAACGATTTGACCTGAAATGCCCATGCATTCATGTACTGTCCAGCACAGCTGTGTTAGGGTCGTTCGCTCAGTCACCTCAGTTAGTGGACCTGCGTTTGGGTAAGCTTTTCAGTTGGAATCCTCGTGATGTGGTTAGGGCTCCTGATTTGTCGTCCACACTTTTTGGATGAGCGCTAGATATCAATTTACACGGTACCTAAACGTTCAACTTTGGTCATATTGTGGTGGATTATCAAATCGGAGGTGTGAGTGTTCCAACACTCGGCAGAATACCTCAACGCGGGGAGGTACATCCAAACTCCCATAGCGAGCGGATCGGGGAGAGCATGGGCGACTGGATGAGTTATCGCACAACAAGGTCGGACCAACGGACGCGACATGGGAGGCAACATGGGACAAATGACCAGATCGGGGGCGCGATTATTTCAACACTCGGTGGAATATCTCGACACGGTCGTAGAATATGGTCAAAGCCCACAGTGGATACATGGCGGACAACACGAACGATCGGACGAACATCGATCAACGAGATTGGACCAACGGACAAGGAATGGCGGACAGAAATCCCCACAACAGAAGGCGTCGGTCACGCACTTAAACCGGGTAGAAGTGCACACGGCGTGTGAGCGGAAACCATGGGTGTTGTGGACCGGAATTATGAGTCGTAGACGCGAACGCTCGCGTAGCATGGCAACCAGCGAGTTGGACAATAAAGATTGTGCTTTATTGGACACGTTTTCGATACAATATGTGATAGGCTGAGCGACATCCACTGCGTTCGGGCAAGTTAAGTTGCCAAGCTGAGTAATCACTTAAAGTGGTCAGAATTATCACAGTGCGGGGAGGTGCATAACGTGAAAACTGGATTGCACACCAAAAGATTGCTAACTCTGCCCCCATCTGATAGTCGCTTGTATAAGCTATCCGCCTCGACCGGCAGTCTTAGCTTCAGTGAGTGCACCTCGATTACTGCAAATACCCAACCTGACGAGTTGAACCGTGAAGCGGTAACACACAGCCTGGCCAGCCGTTCGTCCCCGGTTGCCTATTGGGATTAGATAACATTCTGATAGACCAAGAAATGCCAGATATGAATGGTAGCAACTGAACACTATCACAAAGTACATCAAAGTTGGGCCTGGAAGTATCCTCGGTGACTTACACGCATGAACCGAATGTCGTCCAGGAGTTTAGAAATCTGAGAGTCGCTGCCGGTACAATAGAGGATGGCAGCCTCAGAGTATATTACGGTATGGTGACTCAGCCTTTCTCAGTTGGTTTGCTCGATGTGGCCAGTAAACCTGTCTCCGATGCACTTTTTACATCAATGTAGTTTCACTGTTCTACAAACCGGGTAAGCTTCGGCAATATTCACTGTCCAGTCGTATATTCCTTTATTTCCGACGAAACTTCTTCTGATTCCTGGCATCCTCGAAGATGGTTGCTCCAAACGCAGCACTCCAAAGGACTTAAACGGAATGTTTCTCACCACAGAGCTAGTGTACATAGAGTAAGTCAACGAAACTGTTTAATCCCATCTCTGATAAGGTGAAAGTCGCCTCGGGATCGCGCAATTCTGAACAACGTTTCACTGACATTGAAATACTACTGTCAATAAATGGCCTCTAAACATCGGAGATAAAGTGAACGCTCGACAAATAGTTTTGTTTCAAGTCTGCATTCACCTTGAATATGTTCATTTCGAGCGTTGTTCACATTGACATATTCGTGTCATCGGTAGCTTGTCTCCGCAGTGCTGGGGGAAAACGGTGTGACAGCACCCATGGACCATTATTCCCAATTCAATGCATGTTGGCAATCTTAGCTCAATAGATCACGAAATCATGTGATGGGCTAGTCGGTTGGCCTAATGGAACTGAGAGCTGACATCGCTGGCACATCAGAATGCTTGTTTTGTTGTACATAGCGATCACATCGCGGTGGCATGAGTGATCGGTTTATTACTCATGAGTGCGCTGGCTAGGGACGACCCACTACAGGGCCGAAGGCTGGACGACAGCATCGATACGAGTAAGCTAATAATGCTTCTTCAGGTGGACTTAATTTTTGACTTAAATGGTCGTTCTGGATATAACATTTTAGGAGTCGATGTGAGAGTCACAAAGGTTCAATGAAAAGGCTTCGAACTGGAAGACTGTTGAAGGACGTTATCTTAGGAAACGTCAGTAAAATTTGGGACACTGGGATAAACTCATACTTTTGGCGCTTAACAGGAGGACTGAAAGTAAACAAGAAGAAATGATCGTTTTAGATTTTAGGACAGTTAGTTCTCTTCAGAAAAACACGAAAACTGGTAAATGCATGTATTTCCTATTGACTCGTCAGTACCAAATTTACGATAACATGAAACGACTTTTTCATATCGAACAGTTAGGGTGGGATGGATTATCCATCGGTGGGTTAGGAAAGGTCACTAAGTCCAGGGCAGGGTCAAGCACCCGAACAGTTGTTGCTGAACCCACACGGCCGGCTTCAGTCGATTGATTGCCACAGCCCCAGCAAACCGCAAGCATCTTGGACTGGAATTACGGAATATAATTTTGAATGCACAAGCTGGGTCGATGACGTGACCGGTGGTCAGGACGTGTTTTGCGACTGTGGACACTGGTTGCTTGCGTGTTTCAGCGATATTGCCGCTCTTCGGTAATACGGAGTTCCGCACCCATTTAGGTAAGTGTTCCTTCACTCTGGAGATCAAGCACCTCTCGAATCCGCTCTTGTAACTTTCTTTGCAGTTACGTAACCCATTGATTGACCATCCATTTCCACCCGCCTAACTGTTCGGTGTAAAAAGTTTCATGTTATTGTAAATTTGGTACTGACGAGTCAATACAAAATGTTTGCGTCTACCAGTTTTCGTATTCTAACGTATTCGAGTTGTTGGAAACCCTTCGAGGTAGCAACAGAACAAAGTCTATTTCAACATGTTTCTGACCACACCAGGTAGCGGATGCATCAACAACCATATTCTATCGGTTATACTTTCATTAACAAGGTTGACACGATCAGTTATCTGATACCCATAGTTCAGTTTGGTCACAGTAACCACAGTGCAGTTGAATCTGGCTAATATGAAACTAGACAATCTATACTCTAAAGTGTAGGTCCAAAGACTTAACATAAAGTCTAATGCTAAACCTATGCAGGATTTTCAGTGGTGGATCATCGTTGAGTAAAGTTGTGATACCGTCAACCAGGCCGTTCCTCTTAAGTGTCCCAAACTAAGCACAATCCGAGTCCCTTAGTAACCGACGAACCCCTCAGCATGAAGAAGATGCCAACAAGTATAAACTGAATCCGCATCTAATGAGTGCGTTGCGTAACGTAATCGCAGTAGGGCTCCTGTAAGACAGGAGTGGTTTGGTTATCTACACGATCGTGCATAAGTGAACATATACCTCGAAGCCTCTGTACTGCGAAGTCGTAACACATACCAGAAGTAAGATCGGTGCTTCCCAAATCCGAACTCCTGTCGGAATTACCAGTACGCTGCTGGGAAATGCCTATGCTTTAAGCGGGCAGTACGTGACTATGCACAGCCGCACACCATAAGCGTCTTCCGAGCACATAGAGAACAACGAAACTTAATCTTCAAAACTTTGGTAAGCGTTCTGTTTTGCTTTATGATTCTGGAATATGGCCTGTCTGTAATGAAGATATCAACAGACTTGCTGCGTCTGACCATCATTGTCTCCACCATGTGTCCCACATCAAGTAGGTACAACGGCTCAGGCTGCTATTGGTCATGAAAATAGCCTATAAATTTGCAGAGTAATAAATAAGTACGAATGTACAGCGAAGAAAAAGAAGGGGCAATAAGTCTCGTGGATACAGGCTGGCTGCTGACTGCGACACAATGCTATGTTAGAGAATGTTTCCAACGAATGACGTGGATGGTAGCGAACTTCCCAGTCAGAGAGGTGGCACCGACCAACCTTACTCAGTGGGACAGTCAAGCCTCTCATAGCCGCTGACCACGTCAACGCCTGGCCGCCCTGTGGTTTCTTTTAACCACCAGCAGCCACAGTGAACAAGACACGGCGAGGTAGACGCTCCATCGGCACACAAATTACATGGCTTAATCAGCGAGGGCTGTGCATTCTCATTATGTCGGTAATCGGTCACGAACTTGCACATTTCCCAAATACCCGTCAACGGATTGTCGCTTTGTTCACACAGCCGGCCCATTTGGTACGGACCACCTGGAGGAGATAATGATGATAATCGAATAAAGACAGTTTGTGTGCATCTTCCTCAAGAATGGGCCAGGTTTCCGGTCTATAGAGAAAAAAGTGTACAACCGCAGTGATAGTCAAACGACACTC
The DNA here is from genome assembly GCA_013368495.1 of Paragonimus heterotremus. Lineage (NCBI taxonomy): Eukaryota > Metazoa > Platyhelminthes > Trematoda > Plagiorchiida > Troglotrematidae > Paragonimus > Paragonimus heterotremus. Next base: position 56,422 of record LUCH01000668.1, on the reverse strand, counting down.
CTTTTTAAACTTTACCGGCAACCGGTACTGGTGTGGCCTTTTTTCTCCTCACTAAGCTTTTTATATACCAGTTGAACATGTACATTCCACTGATTGTCCTTATTCGGTTTAGTACAATAAACTTATAGATTTCAGTTTGTTTCTCACTTCCTCACTATTAACATATCTAGGTGGTACTATGATTTGCTGTTGATTCTTCAGGGTCTACGTTATCGACACTACTCCATAAATAAAAGTCTGTTTTGTGTTGACCACGAAGTAATTCTCACTTCTTCTCCAGGCAATTGTCTGAATCTCATCTTATCTCACAACCTTACTTGTTTATCGCATGTTCCATAACGCCCGCGGTACCCTTCCCTTGCTCTCTTCTTTACATCTCTTACGAAAGATGTCGTGTTCTTGACGAGATAATTCCGACTCATTTTCAAATACAATGATTTCCTTACAGTCTCGACCTTTACTGTGAGCTCTAAATACCTTCCGGCTTGTGGAACATTTATTGAGGCAGTCTTTTATGATCCTACCGATTATCTTTCTTCAAAATTGTTTTAACTCATTTTTACATCTTCAATACGCTTAAAACAAAATCTGTTATCTACACGTGCAACATCGTGTAACAATTCAAACACTTCCTATTCTGTAACTCAGTTGCGAAGAAGTTCACCCATAGATTTTTCGACAGACGTAGATTTTTGACAACATTCTTAACGCTGTAAAACCACGTTGACCACTTACCACCCGGATGCACAACGTTTTACTTGACTAGACTTGGTACAGTCAGTCATTCTGGCCGCAGTTTTGCTCACGAGTTTATGTATTTCAATATTCACTTTTCTATACTGACAGTTCTGTGTGTAGGTTTTTAAAATAGTCCATCATGTGAGCCACAAAGTGCACATCGATCGGCACGACATGCCCATTGCACGTCAGGTCGGGTGGAAAATTGACTTGGAAAGCAATGAGCGTGTTCCAAGAGAGAAAAGTTTATTGGAGTTCTGTTGTAAAAGCTTAGACACTCCCCCCCCAATATGGCAACAGATGTCTTGAAGCAGAAGAATTCGGTTGCACGAAGTGGTTGCTGACAAAGAAGATTAATTACAAGTAAACAGCCCGAATTACTTGGGTCTAACAGAAGTCACCAGCTATTTCGCAATCGACGTGACTTGATTTTTAAAGATTAACGTGCTTCATGCATAAATCATCATTCTCAAAAGTAGCAAAACGGAGAGGTCACGTGTGAAATAGCCAACCTTACCTTTCGTGACAATCGTTCGGACAAATGGCTAGCGAGAGGAACTATGTGATCGTCCAAACCATATTAACAAAGCAGAGCAACCCAAGTTAACAAGTTTAGGTATTGAGAAGTAAGCAATGGCCCACTTTGTCTAGGAACAAAAAAATCATTTTGTTTGCGAGTTATTGTTCTCAAGGGTGCGTTCAATATCGAGTCCACTCTAAACAACTGGCGTACTTGTGGGTATGCTCTTTCACCGGTCTTTATTGGTCTCTTCTTTTGCGCATGGCAACTTTATTCTTTGAATAGCGTGCTATCCCCTGCACTCTAAGCAACTGCATGAAGCAAACTATCGTTGGTTTGTTTCATCGACCGATTTGAAGCGCGCCGTTAGCTCCTTTCTGAAACGAAAACACAGCCATCCCATTAAGTGTACTCATCAATGCATACACTTAGGTTTACAGTGCTGGGTGTCCCATTGGTAGGGGACCCCAGGTTTTCAGACCAAAACCACCTCCCCTTCCGAGAAAACGACCTTTTCCAATCAGAATGAACAGGAAGTCACAGAAAAACCCAGAAGTAACCTCCGCTATTGCTTGCCTGCTTGACCTTTATTCCGTTACGTTCTTTGGTGTCTTAATGACCTTAATTACTATTTTTAGAAACTGTTCTCCAGTCTTCTGATTCAAGCAGGTTTGTAGGTCACCATAAACCACATAAATACTCTGTAATTTTCTCCCTGATACACACGTTTTGTAGCGGAACAAAGATGCCATTAAATTCGTCCTTTGATTTAACTTGGTATTAATCGGCAAAGACGGACGAGTTATTCTCCAGACCAAAGTTTTCCGTTTTTTTACCTCAAGGCGGAAGATTTGAATTCTGTCGAGAGCACCTCTATTCCGAGACCCACCAATCGTATCTTTTCGAGAGTTTACAACACCCATGACGGATTGCTGTACAAATTCACGCCCAATTATCACCTTAAGGGGCCTAGGCCACCGGTCACCGATAAATGTCGGAAAGTACACCTATGAAGAAAAATGCCGCACTCGTTCAGTGAAAGAAATGAGCAAAGTCGATACGGTAAGCCAACCTATTTTCAGTGATCATTATCATCATCGACGTTATTATCCACATCATCTCATGGTTGATATTAATGTACACTTACCACACAACCGTGATACGAAAGAAAAACAGATGACACTCCTTGAAGTCCCAGCAGATTAACTTAAACAACCATCATCAAGGTATCTGTACCTTGGAAATGGTGGGTTACCATTATTAATGCATGACCTAACCATCTAAATCTATTCATTCAAGGGTTAGGTGAGTGAGCTTGATTGATACTCGAATCCCAAAATCCGGCTTTTAACGTTTTGAATGCTTACATGATGTCATTTGAGATGTGTGATGTGTGTGATGCGAGATCACCTAATCTTGAGTAAGAAGGCTTTTTGTTTCTAATGTTGTCTCAAGTTGCGCATACATGCAAAAGTTCAGAATAAAAAAAATGAGTCATGATCATACGGCTTTAATCAAGATACCGAAACATTAATCGTTGCCATCGGATAGCGTATCAGACACCATTTAAGCCAACGAATCTCTCGTGCGAAAACAACTCACTTCAACAAATAGTACATCAGCAATATAACAAAACTCACCGTTAAGTAACCGAATCAGAATCTCTACCAAGTTTGCTTCGCTAACAAGTTTTGCGGCTGCGAAGTCTTGACAAACTGTTCCCAACAATCGGATGATTTCCAGGATAACATCATCCTCTGTAAGTGTGACAGAAAAGTAGAACAGACGAATCTACCTGAAGCAAGATCAACTTTACCAATGCTCGGCACACTGATTAGTTCAGTGGCCGATAATCTCTGTTTGATCCAATCAAGCAATTTCAGTTCAGTCAAAATGCGACAATAATCCAAGTCCTTCAGGTTCAAATTGGCCAGACATCCCAGACATTCAAGTATGAAATCTTCATCTTTGGCTTTAAAATCATCCTCTTCATCAGCATCCCTATCATTATCTTCACGTTCGTTAGTGTTAATATCTGCCTGATTTCTCGTTTGCAGTAAATCAAACAATGCGGGATTGTGTGAAGTGCCGTTGTGAGCGATGCTTCCACGGGACATGGCGTAATGTGAGCTCGATTCACAACCGTTCGAAGGGCGTGAGTTGTTAGGCACTTTCCATGTAGAGCCTTTGCTATGGTCCAGCTTATCAGTATCTGCTTTACCGGCTATCACTATTCTAGCCAATTCTGGAAGGTAATCCTGATAGAAAAGTGGAAAACACGTTGATTAATGGAAGTGAACAGTTTCACAAAAATGACTAGGGTCTGAAAAACTCGCAAAAATACACTTTCCTTAAAGGCAGCCACCGGGCAAATATATCAAACAGTCAATACAGCCTCTGTACTGTGCTCTCCTTGTAAGTAATGTGGTAAAAATTTTTTGTGTAAATAGTGTACTTCTCGTGGAATGTTAGATCAAACTCTTTTGGGTTCCAGCGTAGCAGTTTTGCGTAAATTTGAAAAGCAATCTGATAGCAGCTCCATTTGATGCCCAATTTCAATGAAGCACAATGATGAACTGACTTACCATTTTCATGGTCGGCTGTAAGCAGATAGTAGGTTAAGCATCTTACAGCTAGATATCGAGTGCGTAAACCAGACTGCTGAAATGTTTTACAGAATCACATTAAGACTACCGATCATAGCAGTAGAGAAACTAGATGAGGTTGAAGGAGATCAAAAATCTCGGTAAATGGTTACGTTGTAGTTAGTAAACATTATTGTCAAAAGGAAAAGCTCAGAAAGAGAGAAAGGTAGACACCACAGGGTGTCAGCGAGAAGCAACAGTGTACATATTATCGAGCTGAAGTTGGTCCCGGTTAACATTAAAATATGGTTTGCTTTACAAGTGTGCGAAGGTCGTTTTCGGTCAATGTTTAACATTAAACTAACCTACTTTGTGGTGAAATCTTGTACGAAATAAAAGTAATCATCTTTTACATTCTAATACAGAAAACAAATAGATCTGCGAAAATTTCTTGAAGTTCAACAAAAACCTTAAAGTTATGTTGTTGATCGTAGACTATTATTTTGAAACAATGTATCGTGACCAAAATGAGTATTTACGTAGTGAAAGTTTCAAAGCTTTGCCAAGCTAGTATGTCAATTTTTCCAATGAACAATAATCCACTCAATGTGTTGTGCTTCGGTAGCCAAACTCTGAAATGAAAGCTCGGTGAGTCCGTATTAGGCATGCCCGTCCTTGATTGATGTGGCTGGTACCGAGTGACCTACAAGCATTCTAGCCTTCCCTGGCAGTTTGGCCGATTAAAATAATCGACGGTCATTGTGTGAACTGGAGACTTTTGAATGAAAAAACGTATACGCATAACGAGTTCATCGCGCTATTTCGTTCAGTCATTTATCTCAACACACCTAATAATAAATTTAACAAGTGATAATTATCTGTTGCTTGAAGGTCGCGTGGATAAGGCAACAGTGAGGGCCGTGTTACTTTAAGGCAGGGAGACTTGGCCGCTCAGGGTAGAAGACGTGAACCGTCTCCAGGTGTTCGACCACCGATGTCAACGCTCGATAGCTCGTATCGGGTGGCATCAGCTAGTAAACAACGAGGAGGCTAGGGAACGAGTATTTGATAGTGACTGTCAAACGAGTTCTTTCGTTCAATCGTTACATTTGCACATATTTAGAGGGTTAGCTCATGTACTAAGGATTCCAGCTAATCGTTTGCCACACCGAGCACTGTTTGGCAACACTGAGGTCGATTGGCGTAAGGTTCGAGGTGGACAGTTGATGACCTGGCGTAGACAAATGAAATCGTTCACGAAGGGGTTGGGCACTGTAGATCAGATCCGTCTCCCAGACTAGGGCCCTCGCGACTCGCAGAGTTGATGGTTTGAGACGTTAGGTGAGATGGCTGCTAACCCAACTCAGTGACGTGAATGTTGTCGTTGTTTGTCCGAGTTGTCTGTGAAGTGAGTGCACTTAATGACGCGGGGCAGTGAAAGCCGTGAAGAAGCTGTCTTGCTGATGACGCGTTACTTTCACTTACAGCTCGGTTGTTTGTTTGCGAGGTGTAAGCGCCTTGACGTTGTATGTTTGAATATAGGTGTAGCTATTGTCAGTTGTTAGGTCTCCCCCGTTCCCTTCTTTCTTCTCTTCTCTCTTCCTATACAGGGTTTGCTTTCTCTTCTTCTCCGTGGTTTTGTGGCAGTTAAGCATCAGTGTGAACCACTGATGTATCACTGTCTATGCCGTTGATGATGATGAAGCATAGGATGTAGGTGGATATATATGAATGATGATGTTGACATTAAAACGTTTTGCAACCACATACCACCACTGACTAACCTCACTATAACATCATACTTCTGAGTGATCATCTGTCTAAATACAACACTTCATTCCCAAACCCTATTATCTTCCAGGTTTTTCGACAGACCTAGTCGGTTGTCACATACGGTTTTCATCAGTACCAGTCTCACATGTAACAATTTTTCTACACCTTTAGAATTGCCACCGAAAGTAACCGTCTTTTCCAGTACCTAACTTCCTCGTTCTGTCCATACATTCCAATATATATCACTTGCCTAATAAATGTGAAAATTAACAAAGGGAGACAGCCAAGAGTTTCAAAACATTAGACTTTTTGATGTCGTTATACATGATGCATTGTGTACAACTGCACATGAAGCTGCTTTGCTAGGACTGGAAGAAATAATTACAGTGACACCTTTAAAGAGAAAATAATGTGATCAGGATGATCACAATCATGAAGAAGAGTGAACAACACCAGTGTCGATTGCCTGTCATTTTCTTAAATCCTCAACTACTGTAATGGCTATTTCTGATTGAAAAACTAACATTATAAGGTGTACGTTTGTGTATGGGTAAGAAGGAGGAAAAATCAACAAAATCTTAACGATTCCTTATTTCGTGTTAAGCACGGATAACGGTTGCTTACTTTCTATTTGACATGAAGCAATGTTTGTTTGAGTGTGCAATGGTTCTAAAACTAATTCTATCCGATACTCGTTGAAGATTGTCAATAGTATGGGAGAAAACACGTCAAAGTCTGACGGCATGGGTGAGCTGAATGAATTTTTGCTCTTGTATATTTTCACCCGCACCAAACAGCCGTCAGATTCGATGTTCCGTACATTCACATCAAATTCATCTAGCTTACTCAGTTGAACGAACAGAGAAACGGTATTATCATGCTCTGCGCAACAGGTGGTCACTGAGCTCATACTCCGGAAGGTTTGTTGGGTTTTTGCTCACTGTTATTTATCATTATGCTGAACGTGCAGCATTCATGGCTTTGTTTCATAAACTTCATAGCTGATTGAAAAGCAGAAATCCAAGCGCGACATCCGGGTTCAGATTAAGCTGTCATAGACATTACACATGATTCCACTGACATCTTTCATAGGTAGTTTAAACACGAAGGCGTAAAATTTAATGGGGTGTACAAAGCTAGGGAGAAAACCACGTATTAAGTTATGCACATAGTATATACGTATATAAACAGTCATGATCGTGTGTCATTTTCAAATCATCCATCTAAGTAGTGTTTATAAGCGTACCATAGCCCGCTACTGTCAAACTTTTATCAAAAACACGAGTTGACAAGAAGGGAACAACGTGTATTTCCATTTACACATCAGTTAAGCATCAACGAGGGTCACTGATGAAATGCTGACTTTGATGATAACGGTGGTGACGATAACGATAATGATGAGTTGCAATTTACCAGAAGGATGAAATGTCCCTTGTAAGTTGAAAGAAGTTTCTATTCGACTCCATTTAAACAATCAGCTGTTCAGTCTTTAAAGCGAGTTCCTTGATTGACGTTTCCACCCAAACTCCTATATATTACCTCGGTATGATTTGTTACGTTAAAATACAGTACTTCTTCCATCAGAGTTGGTGGTTGTCTACTATAAGGAAACATATCCAACACAATTCGACAGTTAGTGTCCCCATGACTTGCAAGTAACCTCAGATAATAGCACTTCCCGTTTGTCGCGTCCGGCGAGGTAGGTGACTTGTTTGGTATCGGGTTATACAACCGAAGATTGAGGAGATCTTCACTTGAAATGTGGTGTAATCCTGTATATGCGCCTCGTGAATGGGAAAAAGCTAGATGTCCAAAGAGTATACAGAAAGTAATACGTAAACACTGACCTCAACAGTTGCGAACTAAACATAGCCACTGGTTGCTAACACACAATTATGTAACGTCGAGTGTCTTCACCGAAGGAGCTGATTTCTCTGCACCAGAAACTGAAATATTATTGCCTTTCGCAAAAAGAAACCATTTGTGTGTCTTTCCATCCGAGTGCGCGTGAGAACTTTGGCGTGAATCCGGCACTTTCCTTGAAGTACACGGTTCTGTTTCCCATCCGACTTTAATGGCGTCTTTCATCTGTAGTAGTTAGGAAACGTAATTTTTCAGGCCTCAGTTATTCCGTATTGACCGCATAGTTCCCTAGGTTTTGTTCGCCGTATGAGTTTCACCCTCTGCCTCGGCGTCAAGTGCCTTTGAAATTAGTCACCTATTAAGCACCGAAAGAACGATATCTTGTTTTGGTAACGTAAATGGCAAATGCATTACAGGAGACTCCGAGTGCAAAAGTTAATGGAAGTTTGCGGTAAAACGGCGGTTCTGAATGCATTCAGCAAAGCAGTGTGGTAGAAACAAGATGAGATATGACGCCACAGATCGTGGATAAGACAGGCGAATCGACGGGCACTGTACTCACGTCAGTGAGGTATGTACAGTCTCACACTGGCACGCACAATTCAGTCCTTGTTTTCCACGCCGCTTGATGTTTTAGCCGTGTTACATGATTGTTCCAGAGTGTCTACTATGGAGAAGTGGGCCAAGTGTATATTGTACAGATGGGATTGCGTAAATCTTAAGTCGGAAGCAAATCAGAAACCAAAATCTATCCGTTGTACGAAGGTGTCTACCATAAAAATGTTTATTGTGAGAGAAACCCATCGTACTGTTGTTTCACAACAAAGTGTTTCGATTTATCAGCAGAGCATGTGTGGGTATCTGCACCAAAGTGGCATGTATGGTGTACACAAGAAATCGTTCAGCGATTTATGGATTCGTTAACACTGTTTTCGGTGGATGCACGCACATGTGCGGGCGCATAAAATCTTTTGTCTGATTTACGGTTCTGTTTTGGTTGAAATGGTTACTTTGTGGGCTGGACAGTAGGCCACCAAATAAAAGCTCCTGTCTGCTAAATCCGATTAAACAAGGACATCTGATGACATCGCTCACCGCCTACGAAGCAATCGTGTTCAAGCCTGCAAGCTAAGTACGACTACTTGAGGAAAGTGATTCATTAGAGCATGGTGCAACCAATAACTTACCACGGTTAACCATGGTGTATCAGTCCAGCCTGTCTAATTATCGTTGTAATATTACGTCACACGGACCCAGTGTTCAGAGGTTTGTGAGTGGTTCCGTCCCTCTTACGTGTGTATGTGCCCCACTTGTGAAAACATTGGACAAACGTGAGTGGGGTTCAGTGTGTAACAGCGAAACTGACATACTATGCGTCAGATGGTTGAACATTCGGCAACCGATGAGGATGGTCACCGGGCCCCAAATCTCGTGTGCGACGAACACTGGCATGGCTAAGTAGGTAATTTTCTCGCTGATTAGTTAATGTTAGCTAAAATCACATGGTCATAGTGAAGCATTCTGAACATACGAGGTACTTTTATTCGTAATCGATGTTTAACTTCCAGCATCGACGGAAGAAGATACAGTTTCACTACTAAGTGTTACACATTGTGCGTTCGCAGACACAGTGAGCGTTTTAGTCACATGAATATAAATAATGTGATTTCAGGATAGGCCGTGAGAGCTCATATGGTCTTCGACAGAACAGATGAAAATACTTTCGAGCCACACGCTTGAAGTTCTCAATAAACAAGAACGATACTGTGATGGTAAGTGTGTCGAAAAGCAAAGAATTCCTTGATGCTATGGACAAACTGTTGCTCATTTTCAAAACCACTAGGTAACACAACCAGATAACAGTACGGTAAATCATATTCGAGAATTTATAACAGATAGTAATTCAAAGCAGCTTAAGCGCAGGCTTTATTGCCTTTCACATGTCAACTTGAAGTAGTCAAATAAACATACGATGAAGATTCCCTGAATAAATTGTGATGTCTTAAAGTACTACTGAGCTCAAGATCCACAAGTGTGGGCCTTCAACAGACCTCACTTCAGGAGGCTTATCTTAAAAATGTGCAAAGAGTAATTGTATCGATAACAAAGACAGCATGTTATCAACTAACTGCACGGGTTATCACTTGCCGCTGTAAAAATGATCGTAATTTGTTTTAAATCCACCTAATAGAGTTCTGAAAGTTCATTCGGGACACCTTATGTTGAAAATACTACCATGCGATAATCTTATCAACAGGGGTTAAAAATATTCTTTACGTCAGAGAACATTCATATAATTGTATTACTAATGAGTAGTGTGGCATA
>LUCH01000668.1:35282-45778 GCA_013368495.1 Paragonimus heterotremus | reverse complement strand
ACTTTTCACAGTTGGGTCTCATCTAAAATTCATATAATTGGCTGTTTGTAACTCGATTCTCGTTCATACAGCTGGATAAATGTAACAGTCCATTTCAGAGAGCTTAGATAATCAGTTAATTTTATCGTGGTCCCTGTATGTTTCTTCAAAGGAGTGTTTCGCACAATTCAAAGGATTCGTACAAAGCCTTACTAAAACGATAACTTTTACACGCAAGACGTTAAACGAATTATCCGTTTTCCACAAATTAATTCCTTGTATCTAAACTCACCACAAACTTCATTTTCAGTTCATCCCCATGTTGGGAAATGTTGCGTAAAAGTTTCATCAGGAGGGGATCTCGCATTTTTAGCGCGCGTCTCATGAGAAGCCGTACTCCTTTACCTTCAGCAAGCAACGATGCACATTGGGGATCACAAGCCAAATTAATAGCGAGTGCCATTGGAACTAAGTCTGTCATATTGTCCGGATTTTCTAGTGCGATTTTCATGAGCTGCAAATTAGCAGTGAGTACAAAGAAGGACTGAGGGTCAACAGGCACTTGAAAAGGCACAAAGATATAGACGTACTCTGCGGACGGAAGCTGCTTGAAGTAAAGGGCAAAAACAATCATGAGGTCGACCCCTCTGACTGAACGGTGATGCGATCAATATGAGAAACTCTCTGTAAAAGTCCATGTAATCAAAGTTGAATTCTGAGGAACACCGGGGCACAAGCAATGTAACATACTTAAAAGTACACAAGAAAGTTAAGCTAGAAAGAAAACTGCTTTCTCACCTTACTGGCAGAGTTGGTCGGAACAAACCAGACCGCGACATAAAGTACGCCTCAGAAGTATGGACCAGGCAACGAAACCCGAAGTTCGAACTAAACGGCTTGTCTTAATTAGCATTCATGACTCAGATATGTATGATATGTCTGAATACTTGAGGTTTGTCTATTCTCACCGGAGAACATCAACACACCCCAAAGCGTGAGGTTTGGCAGGGGAATGTTGGAACATGGATTACCCGGTCTTCCTTTTTAGATAAAAACGCAACAGATAAAACCTCAGTTCGGATAACCAGTTACAAAATAGGACGTTCTTATCTTCAAATTCTACAGCAGAAAGTTGTACTAGGATTAGAGCAACCGAAAGTACTCGAATACGTTTGGTTTCAGCAGGATGGTGCAACACCACATAATACGCTATGTGTACGAGAAGATCCGGATGAAACGTTCTTGTGGACTAAGAGAATGGCCTCCGAGGTCGCTAGGTATCATTCCAATGGATCTTCTTCTGAGCTACCTTAAACGCGGAGAACGTGCACAAACACTGAGGGAACTGAAAATGGCCATAGTTTTAGAATGCAATACAATCTCTGGCACTACTTTGTGAACTCTATAGATAATGTTTTTGTGCAAGTAAAACCGCGGAGAACAGTTTGAACATCTTTTGTGAATTTATGGCTTATATACCAATACCTTTTTTTGCCGGTAATGTCGGTCTGTCAGTAGAATAACACATCTCTAGCGGTAATTAGCAGATTCGCATACTTCTTAGATTACTGTCTCAGTACGGTACCGTTTTGGTTCATGTGTAGTGAGACGCTGTGGATTAGATAGTTTAGCACACGACGCATTGTCATTTTTCACGGACACATGATGAAGGCCACCTGTTGCCTTATCGAGATCGGAATGGACAGTTCGTTCGAAAAATTTGTCCAAATGAAGGCATTGTCCTCTGAGAGCTGTTAAGGATATAATGTGACGTTGACGTTGGATTGGAGTGGGGGGGGTACTGACGTGCCCAAAAAGAGGTTTCCCCACGAATCCCGTCAGAGAGAACATTGTTTCATCAATAAATACTGCCGAATATATATCACTTTCCGGTAAATACCATGTGCAAAATGATACACGTCTGTCTGCATCCGAAAGCCGAAGCTCCTGTAAACGAACCTCCCGGTATGACCGATACTTGTATCTTTTGAGTATCTTATGTACAATGGACTTCGAAGTGTTGCATTCTTGAACTAGCCGACAGACGCTCATTTTTGCACGTCGCAGAATATCACTGGCAGAACAATCATCCGTCAATGTGTGCTGTCGACCGTCTTCTTCAGGTTCTGAACGCTGGTCGTGGTAACAAACTTTTTCATCAGCCTTCGAAATGATTTACGGGTAACCCGTCGTGTACCCGCAGGCACTGTATTAAACACCCTAGTGATCGCCACATTTTCTCCTCAGGCCGCAGAAATAAAAACCAGTTCAATACGCTGTTCAGTTGTCAGATTACCGGCACGTAATCCCTCACCTGCGTCCCACGAGCGTGATCTGGTTCCAGTAGGGTAATTCGTCCAGACCAAGGTGTCCGCGACTGTGGCCTGGCTCCTGGTTCAACGTTGCCTCTCAAGCACTGAAACGTGTGAGTGAGCAGCCAGGTCATATCGACCGTGGACCGCGGCGGCTGGAACGCTGGGGCGGTGTATTGTGTGCATTTTCTTGTCTGACTCGGTTACTAGGGCTGTACGTTGGTCTGTGATTCGGTGAGAACAGAAAAAATTCAAATGCCATACACGTCCGAGTCATGAATGCTAATTAGGTAGCCCGTTTGTTTCGGGTCCTGGATTTTGTCTGGGACGTCCTGTTTACGCCATGCCTGAATAGATCGAGCTCGGATGCTGGACAGGCCTAGTCAACCTTCTCAGTCGATTGATCGAACGTGGGCTGTCCACGTTGTTGCTGACTCAATAGCAATGTGAAAGCCCACGGGGCGAACAACTCTACCGTCAAAGCAATCCAAACGGCCGTTGGCCCATCGACCGCTCACCTATGGTGTGACACTCGCACATATTGAGGTCGTTCGACCGTGCGCTCACACTGGGTTTCAAGACCAGGGTTGATTCAAGAGCTGGGACTATTCAACGTCCAGCTACTGTTACTTTGCTTTTTTAATTGTGGCAACTTCGCGATTTTTAATCCGTGCTCATTCCGTCGTGTGTGGATCAATCAATTCTCCTACTAAGTACCAGAAAAGAGAGAAGGAAAAAGCAGAGGAGAAAACTAGACAATCTTTCTTTTGGTTTTTACCCAGTTCTGACTCGTCTTAATCAAGAAATAGTGTGAAAATGTTTGTCTATGAAAACCACCGAAGCATGGAATAACTTCGCAGGTAACAGTTTCAAATTTCGGCCAAACCCTTCACTTTATACTGTTAACGACACTCAAAATCGCTTAAAAGTCAGTCGGAAACCAAACGTCAGTAGAGCTTCTTTATCCTCTAATATCGGCTCCTAAGTCGTGAGATTTCTCATCTTTGTCAGCAGCATGCAGTCAGCGTAACTGATTTGAGACGTGGTAGACGTTTAACAGACATGTACAAGATGCATCCCATCCATCTTGACCAATTTGCTTTTCATGCAAGTTACCAGCACTTCCAAACAATTATACTCACAGCTTACGGATCGCAAGTGTAGCGAAATGCCAGTCAAATGATTTCGACTGCAGTCGAGTGGGCAGAAAGCTCATCTGAAATAGTAAACGGATTGGGAAAACTTCGAATGACAATTAACATATTCAGAATGTGGTAATTGCGGGGATAATACAAGGTCCAGTTTTACAAGTTTGATGCCCAAGACCGTTGAGTCAGTGATGGGTCACGAAACTTCCGTCATGGAATTTTCATATTATCGCTTTCTGATAATGTCTGCCCCTCTTTCGCATAAACTGATCGATACTGTAGCCGATATAGCAATGATAAAGTATACTTACCGTTGACAAACAGTTGGTTTTCGCGAATTCCTTCTTTGACTCATCTTCCGTGCTAAGATGATAAAGCACATACAAGGCCACTGGTCGATGTCCTTCATCGGCTAGGGTTATCAGAAAAAAAGCGTATAAGTCTTTCTTTAGGTTCAACCTATACGATTAAATTACTGTTTATGGGGAAATACCGCGGAAGTGAGAGAGGACAAACGATACATATTGTGTATCATATTTCGGCGCGAATACACCAGGTTGATATCTCAAATTTACGTCCAGTCACTAATCAACGAAATCTTAACTTTGAGGCGTTACAAATGCACTGCTCGTGTAATTTGAAATGAGGGCTGAAACCCGCAGCTCTAAACTGAAATTTATTTTATAACTGGGATTAGCATTTCGAGAACTTCTTCATTATCCCAGTATTACATACTCGGTCTGTTTTTATCTTGCTGCAGTGTTTTCTGTTAATCCGTTTTCCGAGATTTTCCCCCCATTTCCTTGCGTCGTTGGCGTTTTCCCGGGGTTGGAATGACTATTGGCTGACTTCCAACAAATCCATAGCCTGTCTTGTCACTCCACTAAATCAGTCTCAGTCACACGTGTCACTGGACTGTATTCTGCGACTTTACTGTAGGTGTTGTAATAGGAAAGCAAGTTATGTGGCGCATTTTGTTGAAGGCCTGATTGAAACACTAACGCACGTAACAATCTACCCAATCAGTCATTTATTCAGTTAACCTCTATTGTTTGTTCACGAACAAATTGACAGAGAGCTGAACTGGTGCGAAGGTAGTTCTGATTTTTAAAGCAACAGTACATAACGGGAATTACACTCGCTGCACACCTAAATTACATGTGCTCAGGCGAGTGAGGTCTGATATTGTTCAATCTCAGTCGAATGGAGATTCAATAACAACGAAACTCTCATGTTGGAAATAAATGAATTCAACTTGTCTCTCAGCATCAGTAGTCAGCGTCATGTCCGGTTTTAAAGTTTGAAATGGGCATAACCAGTACCAAAAGTTGAAGTGGTTTCTAAGAGGTACAGTAAAAACTTACCAAGTAGATCAACAAATCTCGTAATAAGGCCTTTGGTCACCATTTCGCGTCGCGCGGCAACGTCAAAGCTGAGGTTGAATAATAGGCGAAGTGCAATATTGACAAGATCTTCTTCTGCTCTGTACAGAATACGAGTGATGCGGTCGATGATCCCATTTTTCAACTATCGAAGCATTAGGGAAGTTGAGATCAGGGTTCAGTTGAATGAAGGAGTAGCCATATGAATACGGTATCTTTTCCCACAACCATAATTACATGACAATGTAGTTGACAATAAGGCGGGTTGTGTGGGTTCGTAATGCGTGTGACAGTTTTACGGTCGCATTTTTCAGATGACAAATAAATACCCATCGATCAAATACGAACAATCATTCTCCTAGCGTTATGCGTGAAGTTAATGCTGGTTATTACTACAATGTGAAGTCATGGACAATACAAATCAACTCTGTAACGCCACTTATCGATAATGTAATCTCAACGCTCCTCGATGAAGTTGGTTGATTCCAGCATCAACTGATTGAAGAATCCCTCTTAGGTAGTCAATCTATTAGATTATGTAGTGGATTTCATATGAAACAGTGGGTTGGGTTGGTAGCTGAGTATAAACTTGAAAATTTCTGACCTTCCGGCGTAGTACCGTACCTTAGCTGGTACAGCAACTGTCGATTCTGCCACTGGCTGGAATCCAGCAAAATTCGGGATTTTTCGCGACTGGGCCTCATAAATCATCAAATCTGCCATGCTACTTATAAGTAATAAAGATCGTAGATGTAAAAATGGGCAGTGAGCAACGCGGCCCGCGCTCGCAACTCACTGCACATTTGCATGTGTACTTGTAGAAGATCGACTCACTTAGTAAAAATATGTCAATTCGTTGCTGATAGTGTTGGCGTTTTGTCTACGATACTGATCGATTGCATAACTTTTGCTGAATACCAAACATCTGTCCAGTCACTGACTCTAATGATCTAACACAAACCTATTGAGCCTAATATTTTGACTGGAAGTGATAACAGAACGTGATTAACTGTTGAAATATTGGGGGCGGAAACATCCATAGTTTGAATACCGGAATTTCTGCGTGTGTCTGGAACAATCTTGCTGAGAGTTATGGGAAGCTGAAGAAATTAAGTGAAATGTGTGACCGTTCTAAGATGAGCGATTCAGTGATAGTAGAAGCAATCTCTACAGTATAACGTGATGATCCACGTATGATTTGTTGAATGGTCGACTGTAAGAAGTGGCTTGGACTTTGTGGATCATATTGTCTATAACTTCATTTATAAGGACTTACTGCAGACACATTTACTCCAAGTGTCTGGCCACCCTGGCCAAATATTCAAAAAATGATTGCGTGACAGCTCACTGATGTTGTCTTGTTTGGAAGTGCAAATTGTCCCACAATACTGACCATTTACCATGGTTTGCCTTAGCACCAGACTTTGACTTCATAGGATATCTTCAATTTCCCTCTGGCTGACTGACTGTCAGAAGTGTAGACGTTTTAGTCCATGAGAGTTGTCTTTTCGAGGACATGACAGTCAACAAAACACACACATGCCATGAAGTTAATCGATAGCAAGCATGGAGCGGACAGTGTGATAGATTCGCTAATGTTCAATCGATTCGGTATCGCTACACGAAAATTAAAAAATATCTTGTTAATGAAAATCTCGTACTGATTGTGTTGAGTATTTTTTCATTCAACCGTGTACAGCGTTCCGATAGTGTGTTCAATTGGTACAGACGATAGACTGACGTGAAGATCTGTTGATATTCAGCAAAAGTCAACTAGGTGCTTGATAACGAGAACTGTGAGTGTGTACCTAAAAGTGCGGCTAATCAACAACGAATGCCCGTCAAGTTCAAGTTGGTAGACCTATGATAACCGCCTCCCTTCATTTGTGTCCGAAATTGTACCTAATGTAACTATGAACAAAAATAGTGTGCAACAACAAACTTTTTTTTGATATGATGAACAATACTAGGTAGCACTGGCTAGTGCCAATAACAGGATCAATGGCCACCGAGCGGTTAAGTTACTAACACAGAATCCCAATACCAAAAAGAAATAGGTGTCCAGAGCATTTATTAATGAGGTCTACTTGGATTGTCACTTAACCTACGTCAGGGTTTACCAAGAAAAACGGTAGGTACTATGCAAAGCTCCCAGTCACCAGTAAAACAGTTGTATAGGTCTATCTGTGACACCAGTTGATGAATCCATCATATAAATATTCTCACGCAGACTATGGCATATGAAGAGATTCTTTCAGAAAGAGTCAATGAAAAGTTTCAACTTAAGGATCAAACGTTCGATTTTGTCTAACGTTATTTCTACTGACCATAATGATCTATTTTTCAGTACGCCCCACGATTTCGTGTCATAATTAAATTATTTTAAACGGGAAGTATGAAACGAACCAGAACAAAAATAGGGCTCAACTGAATGACCTTTGATTGTCCCCGATGACCTAATGAATCTGATCTGACCTGTTGACTAACAGGGACAACCTTGGGCACCAAATATAGCATTATAGACAGGTATCCATCAACTCTCACTTGAATGATCAAAGTGAATTTTGTCACGGTGTGTGCTAATTAATAGGAATGTCAATTTTACATTCCTCAATATTAGATGAAGCATACCAGTTTTAACTCACAATTAAAGCAATTGTTCGGACGAGCCAAACACAAGAGAAACAATTAAGTGCACTGACCATGTCGTTCTTGTTCTCCTTGAATATGCTGAGTTTCTTCAGAAAAGAGACCAATAGTATGAGTAGCTCAAAATTGTCCCGATCCAAACACCGACAGATCATTGATACGATTCCCTTGTTATGCATTTTCACCTCAACACTCAGGTCCTCACCGATGTTTAACAGCAGATAGAAAGATACTGATTCATAAAACAGAAAAGATGGCGATATGCTGCTGGGGATGAATACAATTGATCAGCAGATTCCCAGATGTGGTTGAAAAATTTTTAAAGGCCAAATGATAGACTATGCACCAACATTGTAAGCAACATGAGTTATGGTTTCCAAAAGGAAAGGAGGTACGTCATCCGAAACGCGTAATTTTAAACTGTTTTCTCGTTACATAAGGAAACACAAGTGAACAGAAGTATGCATAAGACTTTTAACGGTAATCTCTGTCAAAAAGTAACTTTAACATTTTGAGACATTTATCATAGTCGTATAGATTAGACATAATTTACAATTGGTCGCAGCTGTCGCATTCCCATAGACTTTCCAGTCGGTCTCTTTCGAAAAGAAGCACTAGACTCGAATTTCGCTCTCACAAGCAAAAGTGGTTGAGCATTCAGATTTGATAATTCGGTCGTGCCGAACGTGAGGTTACTGGCCCAGTGGTCAACACGGTTCACTCATGAAAGCGTGGCCAGAGTTCCAGTCCCGGCCGTGATCAATTGTGGGTGATGTTCAATCTACATGACAACCTAAATCCCCTACTACTCATCAGTATTCGTCATATTACTGATCAATTTTTCAACGTTCAGGGTTGGGCAGTCTGACAATATCCAGTCTGCTTGTGAGCACGTATCACCTAACAGCAAACTTCGTGTGATGTAAAACCTGAACACATATATAACTGGATAGCTATCGCAGTCATTGACGGCCTGAGCTACAGTAACTTTTCGTCAGGTTCATGGCTGTTATGAACAAATGATTGAATGATTGATCGGATGATTGATTGACCGGTTGAATGAATAAGTGTACGAATGCAGGAGTATGCTCCGTAATTAGTGGCCGCTTTTCGTGTATTCTAGATACTCACAACTGCAATAGTAACGTCTTCAATTAGCCACATCAGCTTTCGTCGGTTTGACCTACTCATATCAGACGGTTGAAATTTATGAAATTAATTTCGAATTGAGTTTGCCGAAACCCCAAGTGTGAGCTGGTATAATCTCGTTAACATGATATAGAAACAGGTTGATAGTACAGTCAATTTTTAACCACTCGATAGGTAATTTTGATGAATACCAGGTAGTACATCCTGTGAACATTTACTTACGTAACATGATCAATTTACTAACCAACGGCTTGCGGTGGGAATCGTTGCAAAAATATGGAAAACATGAGGATATCAGGCAGGCCTATGAAATTGAGGCGTTTATGGGTGGAGTAATGAATGAGAAAGTAAAAACTCAGTTGAACGGTTGGGAAAACCGCGTCACATTTGCGCGCACATTGATGAAATTCTGTCGGAACTAATTTTAGATGCAGATGCACACTACTATAACCTAGTTAGTACCGTAAACGGATATGCATATCCTATGGACCTGCCTCTGAACAATTGTTCTTGTTTCCGCGCCAAAGTTGTGAATTTGGTCACACTGCTTTCGTATGAACTTTGCGCCTCTTGTAAAGCTATTGCGTCCGATTTTGGTGTAAGTTCAGCTATGGTTCGTTCTTTCATTTTTAACTCTTCCATCCACAAATCGTATTTCTGTAATTCATGCTCAATGATTGTCATTGTCAGTGCGCCTGTTGACAAACAGAATGAATGAAATAAACAGAAACAAATGTGATAAGAAATTAGGCGTTCAATACGGGTTTCGTCAACAGTTAATTCTCAGGAAGAGTTAGCTAGATCTTTGTTGATAGTGATGACTATGATTTTGATTATCAGGATTGTGAGCGAAGTTATTGGATTTCACCAAAAACATGTTCGTCGTCATTTTCATTAAAGAAGCAATCGCAGTTGCAATTTTGAAAAAGGACACAAAGTGCGTAACACTGCAATGTCATTTTCGACTTAAGTTGCTGTTACCGGTTAATTTGCCAGACAGACCACACCGGTTTTGCCAAATTTGAAAATGGAAGTAAAACAAAAACGTTTGAATTAACGCCCAACCTCCTATAACGAAGAAGGGAAACTGCTAGATTGATACGGTCATCAACACAAGCTGTTTGGTGAATCTGAAGTGTTTAACGCTTGCGAAAATGAGTTAGACAGTTGCTATAATCCGTGGTTCAAACCAGATGTGTTGATTATATAACTTAACAGAGACAAGTAAGTTACTAAGTTGTAATTTCTGAGTTACCATTGAAACGTGCCAAAAAAATGGTCGTCTACTGTGTTTTTACACAGCCACTTTTCGGTATAGGTGAATACCAACATGGCCGTCACTCTTGTATTTTCCGTTCACACACACACACACACGATCTAAGCCATGCTAAGTGCACTTCGACTCAAGCAACCAAAAAGCGTTGTGACCATTAAAAATCGGTACCTTGCGGATGCCTGTACCTCGTGGATCAGCGCACACTTGCTGGTCTGAGAGCGTTGATAACCTACGGTGTGGATGATCTCACAATTACAGATCTTAAACTGAAGAACTGTCGAGATTTTCATAGTCCACAACTGTGTCCGTTCTAACTGGATCTACGGCCTACGAGCGCGTAAACGGAACGGAATAGAAACTCGTTCCGTTTATCGACAAAAAAGAATGGCTTATCTGCAAGTTTCTACAAGGTGAGATTCCTTAAGGAAAACGCCTTAGATTGTCCTCAGGACAATTATCATTCAAGATAATCCGAAATAACACCTTTTCTATGGGAGATGAGCCTTACAGCATAACAGTACAGGATAAATTCAGCCAAGGGCGGCAATTACCTTCTACAGAAGTAAAAATCAATAAAACAATTTTTCGAATACGTAGCTTC
>LUCH01000668.1:6004-34979 GCA_013368495.1 Paragonimus heterotremus | reverse complement strand
AGCGTTTCACGAGACCTGTTGTTGTTGTTGTTGTTGTTGTTGTCGTCGTTGTATAACAGGCAGCCTCGTTTGTGAGTAGTGTAGTATGTACATTCGGGAACTAAAGAGCAGGACTTAACGCCATGAAAATGACGGAGCAGAATGAACTATTAGAACAGTGTGTATTCACTATGGGGAACGTGCCACTGGGGCGAATGACAATTTACTGCTACCCAATGTGTGTGAATGCACGTGAACCATGCAGACGAGTGTACGCGTTCGCGGTTCTATGTTTTAACATAACCTGTACGGGAGTTCGTGCGATAAACAACTTCGCAGGCCAAACGTCTTTTACGGTCACAGCTCAATGACTCTTTCACAACAGACTTTGAGCCTTCCGCTCATTTGCATTTTCACTCAGCACCTGGTTCTTGGGAATGCTCAATCTGGTGCATGTACTTATTAAAACGGATGAGCCTCTTCATTTTTAAAGGTTTTCGCTGGTATATTTAGTTCAATTAAAATAAATCATTGTTTCCTGCATGTTCACTTAAGTATCTATTTTTGTTCGCGATAGTTGTTATTGATTATCGAACACAATGCAAAAACGGATTTTTGCCTCGCCAGACGTTTCTGCTAATGCAATTTCCGGTCCGATCGCGCCATTTACGAAGAGTAACATTCAAAGCTGTCGCACAGCTAGAGGCCACTTTCGTGCTACGAAACATCAGCACAGAGTTGATGAACCTCCATAATGCGGTCGCCGCCCTCTCACCTCATATCATAGACAAGATGGAGTATATTTTGCAGCTGTTGGCTAATTCAAGCCTCACGAGTACTTCAAAGAGGCCGCTGTCAAGCCCACTGGTTTATCTGGTCGTCAACGCATTGTTCTACTGTTTAGCACGGTCGATTAAGGGGATCGGTAACTTTCATAGCTTCTTTGCTACACGAAACGCTTGGGATTTCCGTGCACCTCGAAGTCATTCTTGGAAAAATCTGGGTTTAACTGCTGCTCATGGATACACAGAATATCTTCAATGCCAACCCTCAGATAACTCTGTCGCAGTCGAACGACAGTGCTGATTGCATGTGAGGATATTTGAACAAAATTTCACAAAACTCACCTAACTATTCTTGCAGTATCATTTTTGCACCCCCACCCCGCCACTACAAACGAAATAAAACTAC
This sequence comes from Paragonimus heterotremus, assembly GCA_013368495.1. NCBI lineage: Eukaryota > Metazoa > Platyhelminthes > Trematoda > Plagiorchiida > Troglotrematidae > Paragonimus > Paragonimus heterotremus. The sequence goes on along the minus strand of LUCH01000668.1, from coordinate 33,809 downwards.
CATTTGGAATTGTGAGATAATTAACTCTTCGTAGTCACGCTGATTTTAAAGACGCTGAATTCAACGTGCACAATTCTTCATATTAATAACCTCCTGATATATCCAATATAATACATAACAACCTTTACGAACCTGTGGGTAGACTACAGAGAACTATGGGTGAGGCCAGTAACGTTCGTTCAGACAGTGGAAGGGCATATCACTCAACGGCCAATTGGTGTGCAGCCTTATCAAATATAAAGATATCGATCACGTACTTCTCCCATCCGTTTACTAAGGGTGACCGCAGGTCCACTTAACAAAAGAACGATTGTGCCACATAAACTATTTTCACCGGTTATTTCAGTTTTCACTACAGTTTTAGGTTTGCATTCTTCAAGTTTCGTTATAACAAGGTGGATGTTTGATATAGTTTGATTAGCACAATTCTAACTACTGTTATGTAAGCTACTTCTCACGCGTTTTCTTTCCTTCTGTTTCCTATCATGTGTTTCAGATTAGACCAGAACAGAATGTTTCTGTTCTTTTAGGGTGACTTTAGAACATAAAGTTTCTTTTCAGAGGCTACCCTACAATCTCGGTTGGATCTTCATGATAGTCCCAATGATGTAAAAAGTACAAGCCCTTGGTTGATCTGGATCACGCACAACTTCGTCTACAAAATTTGGTGGCCACTAGTCACCATACATCATGTCCGTCAAGATGACCACGGTCACTGGTCGTTTGATTATGCCTCATATTTACGTCAGGAAACTTTTCCCAGGCAAAACAGAGAAGTAGGGTGAAGGCAAAGTCAAGATTTTCCAGTTAACAGGAAAATCTACAAAATCCCTCAAATTATAACCTAAACATGATAGTTGTAGAATCAGTTTGGTCTGCTCCGTCGAAGTGATGCTATGTAGACAAAAAAGATTTTCGCTATTCGTGTTCTAGAAGCTTTAAAGTTCAAACAACATTAAACCAAAAATCAAACTAACCGATTTTGAAATGCAAGATCACACCGTGGAAGTTGGAGAATGACGAAAAGCAGAAAAATATGTAGGCGATATTGGTTGCTAAATCAGTGCTCTTTTTCCAATCCTCACGTAAAACTCGGGCCAGTGCACCGACCAGTGTTTCTGTTTGGATAAGTCAGACAACGTGAATCAATCATAGAGTACATATGAAAGCAGTGTGCTGGGGGTCTATGTTATACTACGCGTCTCCATTACAATACAGCATACGTCCTTAGGTCTAAGATTAACATCGTTTTCCTAGATCATGTGGTCCGCAAGGTATGGTATATAAAAATTCGACAGCAGGTAACTGTAACTAACCTTAGATGCAGTGATTCGGTCATATCTAATGCGGGGTCAGTGGAGATGCAGTCAACAAGTTCGTCTTGAAAATACAACAGCTAGAGATTAAATTTTAATGTGGACAAAGATGGAAACTATTGCCATGCAAGAAGTTTTATTGTGCAGCTGTAAACCGTAGCTCGAAGAATATTAATCGATTATTCACTCTCGATCATCCTTGCTTCCGAACCATTCGCGGCATGTGATAGGAACACTTTGCCAACAATAACGAGGTTTGTCGACATGCGTTCATAGCACAAATCCATCAACATTGAAGTGTATTTCAGCAGAGTGTTTCGGGTTTCATAACAGGTATACAAGAAACAAAGAACACGTGGTTGATGGAATCATCCAACATGACGAAAAATAGAAGGTAATGACACTCTTGTTGCACCGCATTTGAATGTCTTTTTGTTTTCTCACATATTTGTCCTGTTTATCCTATACAACCCTCAATCTTTCTTTCCCGCATTTGTAGTGGCACGTCTACCGCTGTACGCTGCTTATTCGTTATATATATATATATATATATATATATATAACTAAGCTGCTTACATTGTTCAAACGTTCAACCGGTTGTTATCTCCACTCTTCAGTGGCAGGTGAGCAAGTTCTTATTCAGCAGAATGCATCGTCACCTAAGTGAACTCACACACGCCGAACTAATCGAAACGTTGAGTTTCGTGTGCGCGTATTGGTTATTTGGTCTACGACGTAAACTAAACTCAGTGTGTGTGAGTAATGCATTCTCGGTAATAATCTCCTGAAACAGATTATAGAGAATTCGATAGACGCCCAGGATTATCATACAGGACTGCACTGATAACATGGTAACTTATGTACATCCAGTTGGAGGTTGGAAAGACAACAAATTTTATGGTATTCGTTTGTAGTGGGCAATGCTTATCCACTTGCGATGTCCGTTCTCCGATACGAATTGAATAGAAAGCAGGACACATTCTCAATGTAACAGTTTTCAGGTAGGCAGCTCAGTCAGAAACAGATATTTTATTTAATGTCTGCATTATCATCCTGTTAAAAACTTTTCAAACTGATCTATTTGTCACACTTTTTCGGTAGGCGCAATCAAAACTGCTTTTGGACAAGTGACCTTGAACATTAGTTTTCTTTTTCATGCAACAACTGTTGGTAACAAATTAATTTTGCGTCACGTAGATAGAACTGTTTCAATCGTCCACGGAACCATGCTATGTAACACTACAATTCATTCTATTATTTTGGGAAACCTTCTGCTTGAGCTCCAATGTGACTACTTTGCCAAGAATGTGACTAGAGTTAGCGGACTAGAGACTCGCATAGACCTGGTAACTAAGACCTAATAACTCTCGTTGTGAGACAGTCGTAACACAGTTAGAAGTGACTTCGAAATGACGTAGCACAATTGATTGGAAAAATTAAGTTTCGGGAACTTCAAAAGTATTTCACTTTACCCTAATCATAGAAGTATGACAGATAAACGTGTAAAGAAAGAAATACGCGAAAGAGACAACTGCTTACAACGCTGTATTTGAAGCAATACTAACCGAAATATAGACAAAATCATGGGTCACTTTAGAAAGTGATCTTAAATATGTACGCATGAATAATACAAATCCTTCTTTAATAAGCTATAATCATCAGATGTGGGATTTTTTCTTACACCTCCGGTGGTTGTGATATTCATGGAAATGTGCATGGATGTGCATGGTTGTCAATCAACCTGCAAAGTAATCACATAATTGTTATTCACTATGGCATAATGTTGACGCAGTAAAATTGTGGCTTATTTAAATTCTTGTTTTGTAAACTGTTACCTAAATAAAACTTTGCAGCCGTAAATATCTATAATATCTTTGTGTTAGGTAAAACCTGTTCAACCGTCAAAGTATTCCAAGCAGGAAGTGGTGAATATTTTATCTTTGTGGGGAAAAGAAATTGAGTCTGGCTGTTTGACAGTGAAACAATTGCAATGTTCATAAAGGACGTACAAGTTTGTGTAGGAATTCATTATATTTATAGAATAAACACAACGATACTGCCATTAAAACGAAATTAACTGTTAGTTATTCAAAATGAAACGATTTTTTTTCAAGTAAACCTTAATCAACCTTACTTTGACACGTAGTTAGCACTTTTGAATGATCTCCATTGAATCACTAAACCGTTAACAAGCAAGCGAATACGATTTTAATGCTGCTCCGTATTCACTGTCGAATGGACACTGTATAATCGATTTTCCCTTTCCAAGAACAGAATATAGCGAAGTTGTCATTAGAACTAGTAATACTGGAGTTGAGAGCCAATTCGTCTGTTCACAGCGGAACACTGGTGGTCTCATAAAAATCGCATTAGGAGGAGTGGTTGGAATAAGTGGAGTGAAATGTTAACATTTAGGTGATTTGATCTACCTTACAAACAAGTTATGAGCGTAAGCAGACCAATTTTGCTGTGCAAACAACTTCGCAAAGCCGTCAAGTGTTTACAAACTGACTTACTAAATAACCGTCGTACTGTGGTAGAGGGATTCAGTTATTTCTGTACTCTACTTAGGACTGTTCAAACCGTTTATTTACTGTTGAATTCCTGCACGCAACTAAGGTATATGAAATGATCTGGAATTTATACATTTGTATAAGAATCGTGAAGCAGCACATAGTTCTTCCTCCCGATAGTTCTACGTAAGCTTAACACAACAGACACCAAGTGAAACTTGGAGTGAATCACTTTAAGTGAGCAAATAATTACAATAGGCACGCGTTTGAAACGTCTCAACTTATTTATGCAAGAGTTTTATGCTTCATTTCTCTGAAGTTTTGAATTTCACCATGAAACCAAAGTATGACATCTTTTGACAGTAGTGTCATGTGTCTACAGAAGCATGAAAAGTAACTTTCAAAATTAAACTCTAAAACACTCTGCTTTTGGGATCCGGTGCCATATTTGCTATGTAAGTATATCAATACCGATGAATTACAGAGAATAAGTTTATCGTTCATGTGAACCACTGTTAGGATCAACGCCAAGCCTAGCCGGAATACTCATGGGTATTCTTCAGTGATGAAAATGTGTGTAAGTATACTGTGAAATAACCAACCATTCTGATAGAGTTCCTCCAAATTGTCCGGATTCCGAGCTAGTTGTAATACCAGAGCAGAAGCTCTTAATTTTTCCGGAATATCCTCGTACAGCAGTTCCAGGTATTCATCGAGGTCGGTCAAATGGGCAACTTCATCTGTCTCAGTCGAGTCAAAAGCGCCTGGGTCGGCCAGTTTTTCCGAAATGACACTCGATTTGACTGTAAATATGTTAAATATTCTCAAATTTAATTTTCATACGATGTGCACATGATGTCCATTAATTATTCTAAAGTTTATTTGAAAAAAGTACACAAGGATCCGTCTGTTCGAAAACCTATGGAAAACGTATTTACCTGCAACGCCCAGTAACCCAATCATGGGCTGCGATACATAATTAGTTGATACTAACGCATAACGATCATACAATCACGATGTTAGGAGAATACAGTGTTGACCTAGAGACGGAACGACGAAAGTTGGCTTCGTCGGGATCATAAACCCCATGTCTTGAAATCAATCGCTACCTTCAAGGATACCTACAAACAAACAATTCAGTTACAGGCAAGGGTAGGATGACATATAAAAGACAGCTGCCTCGTGCTTTTTACTTAATTGCTTCATTAGTGATCTTTGCTTCGCACACAATTCCGTCACATATTAACATTAGTCACGTTATTGCACTCTATTCGTCATGTTGTTTCCTCACCTCTAAACCTACGGAGTATTTGTCTTGTGGACGGCAGTCAGAAAGACAAATGTAATATTCGATTACTAATCTAGAGGCCGCCGTACCTATTTCTTTACGTTAAATTACTAATTACTTGTAATGTCTCTGGTGAATATTGGCCTCAGCCTCGACAAACCGTATTTAATATGACCGAAGGTTAGCTGATATCCTTTTGAACACGGCATACTTATCCACCCTTATACATCTTTGTAAATGGAATAGTTTTACAGGCTCCATACTCGCAGCTAAGTATTTGCTTCTAATTCCCATCGTTACCTTGTCAATGAGGTCACATGTAACGTGCACTTGAACGCATACATCAATGATACAATATATTAGAAAGATACAGATTTTCAACTGAAAGAGATCAGGTTTTGCAGCACTCAAGTAATTTCTATTAATAACCTTTTACAACAGTGAACACGAATGTATAACTATACATCATTCAATTACTCTGATTTTTACCCACTATTTTAATCGCTGAGACCAGTAAAAGGTTTAACAAACTACATTTCTGTTGATTTCTGTAATTTACGTATACTCCGTATGCACTATGCGTGTGACTTGTGCTTAAAGTCTTACAGTACAGTACGCGAACAATAATTCGCACAAAAGTTAATGACAGCAGATATAAATGTTTTAGAAGAATCTCATCTGAGGCTAAGTTTAAGTTGGCAGCCGGTAGGGCCAATCTAATGTTTCCAAGGACAAATAATCTATATCTTCATCGCTATTCATGGCTCCTGTCGGAGCCGTTTTGTTTATTATGCTGTTAACGAAACAAATAGTTTCTACTTTGAAAGTTTTTCAAACAGTAGTAAAACTTAAGTACTGATTGCCGAAACCATTTAACATTGTTGAGATTTCACAAACAAAATAATTGTCGCTACACTTTTGTACTCAAACACCACCGTTGACAGTAAACGCTGAATATAATTTACCCGCAATAACAGCAAGCGGGTAGACTACCTATTGTTATTCTCAATTCGGGGTGTTCATAATTTCCAGTGATCTATACGGTAGAAAGTGCACCCGGCATTGTCATCGCATTGGCTGTCTGCGATTTTGAAAAAATGAACAGAGCCGTTACCGATTGGTGTAAGACTAACGGCTTCTTTTACCACAGAGTAAAATGAAGATATTGTCGACTGGTAAAACAAGCAAGAAAACATCGAGAGGGTAATACTGCATTCAGGTTTTTAGAAAACACGTATTTACCAAACTCAGATCAATAAAACTACGCGGACATTGCGATGTTAAGACAAAGAAGGTCGATTATCAGTGCAATTTCTAGGTCATATTTTTTGCGGGACTCACAAATCTGTCATACTGACGTGCTTGACTCATAGTACTAATAAATCATACTGATGTAGCTTGCTTGGGTGGTTATGTGACTTCTGGAATCTCTAGACAGACAGTTGTCACTAAACGTTTACAGTGTAATCGGAGTTCATACTGTTCATTATTTGATTGAATATCTCAGAGTTCAGAGTGACTACCAAAGCCATCCCATTGGTTGCAAGTGTATCACTGCTAGAAAATAAAAGGCTTTTGTAAACTAATTACATCTTTGTAAACACAGGGAACAAATATGAGTGGATACCGCAGATATCGTAGTCTGACACTCAACTTCTCTTTTAGTACAAATCAGTTTGTTCACTACCACACTGCAATACTTCTGGCTAAAACTATAATACTTCGAATAGACTGAGTTGGACGGTCAACAAATTGTTTAGAGTCCTCAGCAGTTCAATAGGGTGAGGTAAAAAAGATTTCGTTTACATAAAATATTGTTTTCTTACTAATCATGAATAATTTCATGCAGGCTACGAGTGCAGAATTGGTAACGACGATCCGGATCGCTACAAAAAGTGTCCTGGGCATTCTTTACTTGGATTTTTTGAGACCATTTCTCTCAATAACTGTAAACATTAAGGTATGTTATCTAAAAATGTTACAACATTCCAACATACCGGTTGAATTTTACGTAATGCTGTACAATACTGCGACACTTGTGACGTCAGTTAATCACCGAGTTTGTTTCATTAAACCCATCAACTATTCTTTGACAGTTGACGAAGCTATCCATACACAGCTGACAGGCTAACCAGTAGAATGTCTTGCTATTTACTGAATGTTCCTCTATTAGTAACTGTTTTCATCTTGAAAATAACATTTTAACTCATTTAAACACACCCTACTCGTCAAGTATGGTTAATAAAACGATCCGAACACAACCCAGTATATTATTTTTTATCATCAATCAACACCATGTCCGCGGCCTACTGTACCGTTTGACAACCAATCCATCATTAACTAGGTTGTGAAGCTTGACAAGTTTAGCTCATAATACTGACGGTTCACCATCAAGTCGTCATCAAATGTTTTCACAGTTTTAGATGGAATGTGATGAATCAAATGCAGTATACAGCTTTTTCATTCTTCTACCATTTTGCTCTTGAAGCACTTCGTTGTAATCTAGTGTGAAAGTAAAGAGAACTCGCTCATCATTGTCCAAATTTTTCTGAAGACGTGGTAAACCTGTGAATTTCGGTTTGTCTAATCATCTACACCACTTGTTCCACATTTTGATCTGATGTGATTGTCTAACCACTGAACTATTTTACTAACAGATTCCTGATGTACATTTGTGGTTTTGCAATCTAAATGGTGGATATTCATGTATTGCTATGTGACTGTTTACAGACAGCCTTATTTAAATTGTGTTACTAATGAGTAGTTTGGCGGATTCAATTATTTAGATGAGACCCATTTGTGAAAAATCAGAAAAATCGGCTAAATTAGAATCAGCGACAGAAACAGCACGCCCAAACGTGGCAAGCGCTCTACCAACTGAACAAGGAAGCCACGCCGGGAGCTCGAGAACTTTACATTTGGACTCCGTTATCCACCCGTCCCATTATCTCATGTGCTCCAGAGAATCGATTGCCCCGGCTGAAGCCAAGATTTTTCACAATTGGGTCTCAACCAAGTTATTTAAATCGTTAACCACAGAGCTATGCAGTCTGCGAATTATCTCTCGAAAAAAATCTGCTAAGCAAACGCTGTTGTGTATATCCAACTGTCAACATCTTCAAAGTGAAAAGATTGCAACTAAAACTGACAAGTATGATATCTCTCTTACAGACATATCTCGTTTTCTTCTGTTGTTGACACGGAAGCATATAACTCGGCAATAGCATTTACCGTCAAATACCCTGACGACGTTTGCCATCAGTAGTGCGTGTTAAAAATAAAATAGACAAATCAACCATACAGTCAATTACAATTGTAGTGTGCAGTATAATCAAGTTAGCTGAACACGAGATAACTATCAACTTGGTTAAAGGCAAACTCGGAAAAGCCAGTGTGGAATTTTTGGGCTACATTATTTTCTCTTCTAGTATACCTGTTTTGCCAGCTAAGGTAGGTGCTGTCACTGACTTCTTTGAGCCAGCATCTTTCAGACAGTCCCGACACTTGCTGGTCTGGTGAATTACTACCACCGGTTCATCCCTCATCGTGAGCAACCGCTACAGCCCCTCATGAACTTATTTCAGGGCGGCACACGTAATTTCAATTCCATGAACGCGGTACGCAATGCTTTTGCAGAGCTGAAAAGACCTATCTGCAATGCTGCTGTTCTAGCTCACCCAGACAGGGAGGCCCCAATTTCCCACTGTACGGATACGTCGGACATAGCTGTTGGTGCCGTATTATAACTGCTTGTCCATGAACAATGGAAACCCTTAGGTTTTTTCTTCAAACGTTTGCTGTATGCCGAATTACGGTATAGAATATTGGGAAGGGAATTACATGGTCTATACCCAGGTATTCTCTACTTTCGCCTTGCACTGAAGGGTTCTCTTTTCACCATGCTCACGGGTCACATGTCTAGGGTGTATGCACTTGATTCCTCATCAGACAGATGCTCGTCCAAAGAGATAAAACATCTGGACTATGTTTCGCGATTTACCCGCGACATACGTCGTGTTTCAGGTGCCCTCAAGCCTGTCGATGACGCTCTTTCATGTATCCATGCCATCTTAATCACACTCGCCTTCGTTGGCCTTAGTGACCTAGTTGCATCTAGGTGCGGGAGTCTGATTCTCAAATGTCTCTACAGTACTACTGTTTGAAGCTGTGCGCCATCCCGTTGCCTAAGGCAAAAGAAACCGTCCTTGTGAGATTACTTGAAGTATTCTGAGATTTGTGATGCCACTCGCCTACTGGTGCGTTGTTTATAATCAGCCTCACCACCTCTGGCAACCTAGTATTTGCGCCATCGGTAAGTTAGTAACAGACCGACTTGTCTGGTCTATGAATAACGCCTACGTCCATAGCTGGACAGGCGGCTGCCTACGGTGCCACTGTTCCAAGGTGCATAGATACATATGAAGCCCAATATCTTCATTCAGCCTACCAGAGGTCAGGTTTCCACACATCTGGATCAATTTAGTCGGATATTTGTTGCCTTCAAGCGAATATATTTAAGTTTTAACCTGTGTTGGCTGTTTTCCCAGGTGGTCGGATACCATGTCATTAAAAACTTTACTCTTCAGAGGCTGTCGTATATGCTTTTTGGAACAGTGAGTGGTCAACTATGCAGCCCCTATGACAATTGTGACGGACTGTGGTTCACATTTCGAATGCTTAACATTCGAAGCTACAACGAATTTTTTGGATGTCGACGCATTCGTACCACGACTTATCATCTGTGTTTGAATGGTTCAGTAGAAAATTTTGGTCGGCAGCTAAAAGTTTCTGTTTGTGCCGCCACCAACCCGGTAAAAAGGAAAGTTCGTCTATTCATGGTTCTATGGATTTGGAGCAAACTAAAAACAGATCTCTAGTGTGCCACGGTAGAGTTAGTCTATGGCGGTGCATCGCGTTTGCCTAGTGAATACATCAGGCTTTCTCCTCCGACTTCTTCTTTCCTTTTGAAATTTGCCTCTACATCATCTCAACACATGTGGCAAATTCAACCAATGCTTTTTTATGGCAATGCGAATACATAAGGATTTGGCCACTTGCTTACATATACTCGTTCATTGCAACGATCCACCCAAACCGTTTCAACCACTCAAATCGGGCCCCTTTAACGTGCTTCGCCGAACGGCGAAATACTTCAAGATCGATCGTCTAGGTAGTTATGACACCGTTTCCATCAATCACTTCAAGGTTGCTTGTGTGGATGAAGATGCTGCCCGAGCTCCTTCACAGTCCACCGTGGTGGCTCCTGTCTCTACTCTTCCACACCACTTGTTCTGTGCCATACGCGATCAGATCATCGCGTTTCCTTCTCTGCATGTTTTAAAGAGGCTGTTTACTATAGGTAATCTTCATCTCAGTAACCTGCCTATATTAAAGGCTTGAGGAAGAAAAAACACCAAAAACGGCAGATGAAAGAACATTTTGTAGAGTAAAACATGCTGTTTAACTACCCCCGTATGCATTTTTCGCTCGTCGAGTACTTAATTCCCTTCTGCGTTTTAGGTTGGGCGCAGACCATGGTAGGAAGAGAGTAAACTGTCTTCTGTTGATGCAACAGTGAGGAAAGCACAACTTCCATCTTATTCTCTTGCAGTTATGGTAGGCTGGGCAGGCTGTTCCGACAACATTAACCTAGGGATGCACGGATGACTCCGGATATTGCAAGCGGATTCACCCCGTTTCACCGCCGTAGCGACCTGGAGATTTCATTGGCATGCCTGTGACATGATGTGTAAAATAGTTCCAAAACCAATAAGTGCATATTGTACCCAGGCTATTAAGAGAGTTCGCATGATGCATGCTGTCCGATTGTTTGTCTGTATGCCATATGACTGGGGCGCGAACCCGAACGCACACGTGCGTCGCACGCTTCCGGGTTAATCGCTCGTCGACCGCCGGTCTCTAACCACTTTAGCTAATTTACGTGTCGGTGCCATTTCTAGCGCTATAAGAGACTTTCGGTATATTTTGCCTAATAAAGATGTGGTTTCTCTTTTCAACGCCTTTTTTACATTTTGCTTCTGGTTAACCCGTATCTGGGAAAATGACTTAGTGCGCCGTGTACCAAATCGCTACCAGCTTTCTCCAACGTGGCAGGCGTAACCATTCTTGTAAACATTTACCCCCTCACTTCTTCAAGCACTTTACGGTAGCTTTAGTGTCTTTGATCATCCAATTATTTTTGTCTTTTCCGAAGGATTTAAAGCTTGAAGCCTTCTAGGGTGTTCTCAATAGGGACAATCTAAGTTTGCCACATGTTCCGACTACCTTGTCATTGATTGTGACAGTTGACACTACTGGCATTATTTGACTCCACGTCTGCGCTTGCTCGTTTATTGGGCCACCTTACGTCATAAGAATTTCCGGCCGCTTGCTCGCTGGTTTGTAGTACTCAATATTTTGTCACGCTTTGTTTACAGCTCAATCCCCTGATCTATTTGCAACATATGCTGTCATAACAACGGGTGGACGTATCCATTAATTGGTTTTCTGGTCTAACTAGGGCGAAGAGACGCCGAAGTCCCAGTTCTCTACATCAGTACTTTGACTTACATTCAGTAAAGTCTGTTTGCTTATACGGTGAGTGACTCATTAACTATAGGTCGTTTATGGATTCACTCATCTAATCGCTGATATTTCGGGAATGCGTTAATGAGGAGCGGAAGAAGTCTAAATGTGCGAATCATCGAATAGAGGAATGAGCGACGCAACAAATCATATATGGAATCTATAAGTTTCGTAAAAATAGAAAGTGAAAAACCTCCGGACAAATCCCGGATTCTTTACTCGGCAATGTACAGAAAGGCACAAACCTTTGAGTTTTTCTGCGTCCTTTCGTTTCAATAAATATCTCAAGAGATGTTCGACTTGCAGTAACTTTCCATCTGATATCAATTTACAATTATCGACAATTTTCCTCGCCAACTCTGGAATATCTGTGTTTTCGTTCAGGTTTTTAACTCGAATGCTGGGTTATATGAATAAGTAATATATGACGGTTACATCTTTTGGCTCTCCTTTCGGTCCCCAACCATCGGGTTTCCAAGTTCACCAAGAATGGTTGCTTCAGTTTCATAGTGTACAACGAGGGCCTTCTCCGTTGGATGAACATCAATTGATCCACCGCGTATTTTTCTTAACATGATTTTTTTCTTGAATATTAATTTCATACCTTTTCAAAAACTTCGCATCTTCGTTCATCATCTCACCGGTTGAATTAAAGTCGTCACAAACTCAGAAACCTTGCGAACGACAAAGGTGGAATGATAAAACAAAGTTTCCGCGATTCATCGATTGATACACCGTTTTGAGATAGAGGCCCAAGGTTCCCGGATTCATTCAGTTTTTCTTGTTCAGCTTCGAGCGGGTATCAATCGATCTGAAAGGCAGTCACTGAAAATAGGGTGTAGTGTAGCGACATGGAGATTTCACTGGCCTGCCTGCGGTATGATGTGTAAAATAATTCCAGAAATCATAGTTACATATTGTACCTAGGCTATTGAGGAGGTTCGCATGATGCATGTTGTCCGATTGTTTGTCTGCATCCATGTGACTTCGGCGCGAACACGAACGCATACGTGTATCACAACACATCTGGTTCAATCGCTAGCCGACGGCCGATCTCTAGCCTCTCTAGCTAACTTACGTGTCGGCACCATTTCTAGCGCAATAAGAGACCATCTGTATATCTCCTGCAATAACTATTCGGTCTGTAACGTTTTAAACTATTTTTTACGGCCTTCTGCATTTCGCGTCTGGTTAATTCGTACCTAGGGAAAACGACTTAGTGTGCCGTGCACTAAAGTAGCACCGGAAACAAAGTCAGGTTACCTGCATTATAGGCTTTTTTGAAAATAAGATTCAAGTAGTGTTCTAAAACGGTGGTTAGAAGCGCTGCTAACGACTTCAGGAGGAAGACTGTTCCAAAACTTAATAACCTTGTAAAAAAAAGAACCGCTGTCTAAGGAAGACCCGAGGACGATGCTTGAAAAGCTTCTTGTTATGTCCTTGCCGGCCGTCATTATTTACTATGATGAAGAACTGTTCAACGAGGTCTACTTTAAACAGGAGGTGCATGAGAATCCAATCACCAAAGAGCCCTCGAAATTCAAGTGGGTATAGATAAAGAATTTCAAATCGGAGCTGGTACGCGACATTTCTTAAGCCCGTTACTTATTTTTTAGTCGCGCGCTGGACGCGCACAACAGTTAATATGTCTTCCCTCAGGCCGGTATACACGACCTGATCAGCCTACTCCAGAAGCGGTCCTATATATACCCTGTGAAGCGTTTGAAACGCTCTGTTGTCTATGCGGGGGAAGGTGCGTTCAATCGTCCCAAGTGCGGCAAATCATTTTTCAGATGGGTTTGCATGATATCTATTGTGTCCAGTGCGCTTTGAGTCACTAAGTTATTGTCAGAGTTTTCACCGAGTGACATATGTGCGCACTTACTGTCATCTAGTGAGAGACTGCCGTCGTCCGACCATGGCCAAATCGCGTCAGGGTCAAACTGCAGTACGCTGGGATCAGTGGCGTTCAAGATTATTAGGTCATCGGCATATAGCAGGACGTTTCTGGAAATATTTCCCGGACGATCATTCATGTAGATCAGAAACAACAAAGGGCCTAACACTGATCCTTGAGGGACTCCCGCAGAAATGAAAGAGGGGGATGAAATGTCTGTTCCAGTTTCAACTCTGAACGTCCGACTATCGTGGATGGAAACAGTCCAGCGAAGAACCTCTTGTTGAATGACGTAAACCTCAAGTCTGTGTTTCAAAGGGCTGTGTGAGACACGGTCGAAAGCCTTGGCAAGTTCAAAGAAGATAGCATATGAGATAGGGCCATTGTCTTTGGCCTCCGTCAGACTATCCATGGAAATAAGCATACTAGTTATGCCTGAACGGTTAGGAAGGAAGCCATGCTGGGTAGAAGGAAAAAGACGGTTTTGTGAGAAGTCATCGAGGATGGCAGGCTTTGATAAGAGCTCCATTACTTTGCATGGAATGCTAGTAAGGCTGGTTGGCCGGTAGCTAGCCGGAGAGTGCCGGTTGCCCGTTTTAAATATGGTCGTGACCGTTGCATCTTTCCATGCGCTAGGAAGAATGTCAGTCCGGAGTGTCTGTTTAAACAGCTTATAGAAGGATTCTGCCAGGCTGGCAAATGCTTTTTTGTGAATTCTGGGATGGATCTTATCAGGACCCATTTCACTGTATGAGTTGACCTCGGATAAGAGGTCTTCAACTTCCAGCGCAGAAACTTCAGCGGTAATCAGTGGTTGCTGGAAATTCTGCAGTGGAAGGGTAGGGTGCCAAACCGGCAGTGCGACATTGTATACTATTGAGTAGTACTCCCTGAATAGCTCGGCCACAACTAGAGAGTCAGATGAAGTCTCCCCGTCAAGCAGTCGCAGAGGAAGAGTCGAGGGTTTATTGTTTCTTAGTCGTCCCATGTGCTTGACTAAGGAGTTCTTGCTCCCGCGGGATCTGAGGAGGGCCTTTCCTTGTGCGCGTTTGGTGTGCTCACAGATTTCCCGTCTACACCTAGTTCGAACATTGTGGAACACGCTTAGGTCCTCCAATTTTTCCGCAAGCTTATGCTTCACGGATAAAAGGGAACGGTCATCAAGGAGACGATGTATTCTGTGCGGAAAAAGTGGTCGATAAGAGAAAGTGCACGGTTCGTGCCGCACAAATAAGTGGTCCGCCCTCTCAATCGCGCTTTGAAGTGCGCGGTAGTTCTGGTCCACGGGGCCACAGTCAGAAAGAATTGAACCAAGATGACTTCTAAGGCCGTTAAAATCGGCCTGATTACAGTTTCAAACTTTGGATTTCTTTACTGGTTGTTGTGACCAGTAACAGATAAGATAGAAGATGAGCAGAGAGTGATCACTGTGTCCAAGTGACGGCTTGATGATCACCCTGCCTACCAGGTGGCTCTCATCAGTGATAACTAGGTCGAGCAGAAACAAGGAGGTCGATAATCCGCTTTCACATTCCTAGTGAAAAAGTGATGCCCACTCCATTTTTGGTGCATTAAAGTCGCCCATTATAAGCAAATGAGTAAATTTTTGTAGGCTTAGGAAGCTGTCTAGGCTTACAAGAGTAATGTAGTCACCAGAGACGTTGGATGAGGGAAAACGATAACTAACCCCATTATGAGTGAATCTTGGCTACGCGAAGCCAATGGAAGCCACAGAGCATCATATTTAACAGAGGAATGTAATCCACCGATAACCGTGGGTTTTGGGAGACAATGATGAGAGAAGATCGCAGAACCCCCCATTCTCCCTCGGGCTGAGTCAGCTCAGTGAACCGAATACTCAGGGACACTCAGTTCACTGTCACTGACGTCACCTGTGAGCCAGGTCTCCGTGAAAGCGGAAATGTCATGAAAACAAGTCGCAGACGGTGATGTCTTCGGTTATCGTGAGGGAGAAAATCAATTACATTTCACTTTTTAACCTCGGTATTTGGTACAGAGATGAGAATCACCTAAATCTATGTTACACAAGCGTGTGTTTGTTTTAATTGGGTGATAAATAAAAACGACCCAAACGTGTTTTTTTTCGAATCTCTCTATAGTTGATGTTACTTTGCAAAAATAACGCTAAAATGCAGAAATAATTTGTATATTAATCTACATGAGAATGCAGAAATTGTTCATCATATTATTAAATGATGGCAGTTTTATTTTTAGGACCTGGATTACATAGAAGCATTTAAGGTTGTTTTCGAAAATCGTGAATTTCACACTTTCTCACAGCTGCAAGAATGCCTGAAAAGTTACATGGAGGATGTTGGCGTTATTTACATTCGCGGAACAAGCCGTAGATGGAAATCTGCTCTCAACTGCGATAGGTTGAGGTGACATGAAACGCTGAGAACCGTCCAGATTTTCTAACGCTGTACGAAGTACAAAAGACGGATTAGTGAGTGGAGAGGTGTGCGACGTGTTTAGCGCGTTGATATTGTCTTGTTTAACAACTTAGTTCTTTCGACATCTGTTGCAAATCACGATTTCACGTGGTCCGGAGAAATGGCTGTCTGGTTGTTAGTTCTTTCGAGTCAGGGCACAACCATCTACTTAATCGCCTGGTATACGGGTCTCATGCTACCAATCGCAGGCTAAAAGTCAATGAAGCGAATGACTCCAGGAGTCTGTTCGAGTACAGTACACCAACATCCGACATTAGGCAGTATGTCATGGAGGTCTACGAGAAGTTTATCATAACGGCTGACATTGGAAACAATCGACGCAAGTTGAAGCCCGCATTGCCCAGTGAATTTTTGGGTGTAATACTCAAACTGAGCTTCGGAGAACGTAGTGAAGGTGTTCGGTGATATTACGGAGAAAGGTAACCTGCGTACCGAGCAGAATGAAAATAACGAATACACACAGTTGTTTTGCTCAGTGGACGCAGGTTAAGCTGTTTAGACTTTCTCCACATGTGGTGAACGTGAATGCCACACACGGGGGCAACAGACACAAGTGAGTGATCGAACATTCTGATACTCTTGTAGCTTGAAGCTTTACCGATTCCTGGTTACCGTTAGCATGGGACGTGGCCGACAGGTGATGTGCGGGTACTTGCGTAGTGAAAAGTGTGTCTCATCGCGTCAGGTGTTCCAACTTTTCCCAGATCTGATGGGTGAGCACATACCGGTGAAGGCGTTCCTGATGAACAAGATGGCCGCGTAGATAAGGGCAGCCCGTGTGGTGTTCGGCTGTGACTTACTGTTGTGTTATTTCCATGTACGTGACGCCATCCGAAAGCATGTATGTGTACAAAATTTCTTTGTCAAGATCATTAATAGACAAATTCTTTTCGCAGCCGACATCTCTTCCACCGAATGCCTACAACCGACAAGGAACGGAAGTAGGTTGCATGGTTACACACTCTACGTTATGGGTTCAACTATGACTTGTCTATAATCGGCCGAACCGACAAAAAGTTTATGAATTATTTGTTAAGTAACTGGCTTTTTATCAAACCGAAGTGGGTTATTCATTCACAAGGTAATGTTGTTCACTTCGGGAACCGCACCAACGGACACCGCAAGAAGGACGACTGAAGAAAATTATTCTAAGCATGGAGTACAGTTTGGCGTAACTCGCAAGATGTGACAAATGGACGGAGTTGTTATAAGTGTCACAAGCATGGGCCAGAGGTTCAGTGAGCCATGCACACGACTTACACAAATGAAAACTTAAACGGCGCCAGCAACACAGTGGCATACTGCGTCACGTTAACACTGTTGAACTTTTCAAGTTTATGGTTCTTATTACCGCGTCGTTATCTTGCGTGATTACTAATTATGAAAGATAATACGTTCTTCATTTCTCCGATGGTTGCATTTTATTCATTTTTGTATTCGGTCTAGAACTTTTTATTGTTTTTGTTGACTTCCCCCATATTATACCCCCTCCTTCTTAGCCATCCAGGGGAAAGTAATACTTTCTTGTCAGGCTCAAGGACCAAGTGCACGTTTACTTAAGGGTCGGGTGCGGTGTCAGCCTTGAGTTTGCAGCATCGAGAGGAACCACACTAGCCGATGGCCCTTACAAACTGTAGTGCGGATGAAAACGGACAATCTGTGGTGTACTGTGTCTATCTGTACCAACGGGGTGTAAGACAAACAGTGAATCACTCGAGACGTGCTCGTCGCGGAAGAAGTAAGTGTTCAACAACTCTTGTTGCCAAATCGCAAGTTCACAAAAGGTTTCTTAAAAAGCTTCAAAACCAAACGAGGCCCGTTGTAACTTACCTCCATCTAAGCAAAAGACTTTTCTGTCGTTTCACCCTTCGGTCATTCCGTCATCTGTGGGATGCTGTCGCTAATAAAAAAGACTTAACTTCCTGTTTTAAAAAGATTGCAGATAACCATTTTTGGGGGCCGAATTTGAGAGAACCCGAAAGAAGCAAACTTTCTTGCAAATGGTAATCAGTTGGGACGTTCATCCTTTTCAAGTAACAGGGGAAAAACCAAAACCAATCAGAAAAATTCAGAGCCATCCTGCTTGACAAAACGAACGCGGTCTAAGGGGCACCAACCACGCCGTTTGTAGTGCTTTGTTTCATCTCCTGAGCACCTCGCATTTCTTTCGCTCCTCTCAATCTAAAATAGGGAGGTGACTAGGAAGTTCATGCACACATACATCGTTGTCCAGTAAAGTGAACCACTGGAAGTCAGTCAGTCAGACTATACTGCTTGCTTTCATGTATTTACTCCTAGGTGCTACGTGATTTCGATGGTCTGGTCGACGGGTTCGGTCGTGTTTTTGGACAAATTTTGTAATCAACAAACTGCGCCCTTTGGTGTGTCGTCCATAGACCACCCGTTCAAGTCGGACGTTTGCCAGACGTAATGGTCTTCGCTTGCGTTCTTCCTACCGCCTGGGTTGCGCGCCCAATTATGCGTGCGTCCCTTCACAAATGCGCAAAACTCAGTAGCAGCCTCAACGACAGGGATAGGATTAACTCATTTGTGAAATAACGTCCCGAGTTATACCTGGAGTTGCCAGCAAAGATTCCCTGTTGCCGCAAAAGGGATTACACGCAATTACCTCCTTCTTTTCCCAAGACGCTGATCACGTTTAACACTAACATAACCCCCATCCAGCAACAGTAACGGCGAACTAAGTGTCTATGTGCAGTTAAGTTATCAAAAAGTACTCACGCGAAAACTCGCAGGAGACTGTTTGCTTCCATAACATAAAAGCCTGTCTCTCGACTTCGCCATGGGATTTAGTTCCTCTGAGAAATGCGTGAGCTGCAAAGCCAAGATACACCCTCCTTAAGGGTTATTTGTTATTTCTGATGATGCAGTACTCCTTGTGACCAGATTATTTCAATGACACCAAAATACCCTCGGTTCCCATATTCCGTTTGCGGGTTAATTCGCTGATCTCACCATTAACTGAGTTGCACCTTTTTTGGCGACCTGGAAAGAACCTCATTGAACGACACATCTCAATAATTTTGGATAATCCGTTCTCACCATATTATATTTCTGAAACTAGTCCCTCATTAATTTCACGCCCGTAACCTCATGGATTCACTGGTCAAAGTAGTTCTAGTAGGCTATCGTCGTTGTCTAACCTCGCTTCCTTAGCGCGTATTAAACGAGCTGCATCAGTGCTTTGGGAGTTGTACCAAATGAACTTATAGGGTAATCTTTTGGGTCACCTTTCTGTAATATCTGTTTAATTTAGAGTTTTTCGTAAATTCACCTGCAACAACTTAGGTTCAGCCTATTATGAGTTTCAGGCTGCACGAAGAACCAGTCATGGAGTGAGGTATTTTACCAGCTATCCCCACCATGCTTGATTCACTGGCAATTGTGCTTTCATAGATGGTTTCAGGATAGCTGTTGATGCGATAATTGTATCACACAAAGGTTTAACAGTGTTACTCAAACTAGTCTGGGGATCCGATTGAGTGACACTTGAACGAAGTTGACGACGTGTGTTCACGAGACATGCCCAAGCAGCAGAACTCGCGAAGAGTGGCCTTGACTTTGGTACATTCTGTAGCAACTGTGAAGTAAGAAGAGTGTCCTTTCTTATTTTTGGTTCTGCTGACAATAGTGAACTTTTCGACCACCAGCTGCTCTCGAAAGCTGAAACGACATTTCAGCTAGAACTGCCTAAAGCTATACTAAACGGTTGTTTGTTGCAAACTGTACGTTTGAGTCTCAGTGCCATACTAGCCAGCTTCAGTTATCGTGTGATAATTTATCAACGCTCTAGCTGCAAGTTTCAGAACATCCGTACCATATGCACTGTGAACCGTTGTTTATGCGCCTGATATAAAACAACAGAGACCTGTAAATTAACTGGCAATTCTGCAGATAATGTATTCAAATGGGGGGAGAACACGATATTCGGAAGTGTTGTCGAGTGGCCCGCAGTTATCCGGACAATTATCAGGTGAATGTTGGCTGCCCTAAGTCATTGAATTTAAGGATATTACTGAGGTGGAAATGGTGGCTTCCCAATCAAATATCTTAATCACTTTTAATGACCGTTGTTAGCTTTCCTCAAGTATTCTGATTGAAACATCAGGCTGAATACCACTGCGTGACCGTTTCGCTTCAAATTTCGGGTTGTGATAACCACTGACCATCAGGGGGATCTTGGATACTTTTTGGACCGTGATCAACCTAATCAGATGTTATGAATCGAAAACAGCTTAAAGGTTTACATTGTGACGAAAGTGTTGGCTTGCTCTCCTATTCATAGGAAGGAAGGTACGTGGAGGGAAAGCAATCCTTAACGACTGCACACGGTTACAATTACTGACTCTTTCTACATAGGTGGGAGAATGTGATGGTTCCAGTAATACAAAAATGAAGTAGTTAAATTAGCTCAACCCCAGAGCTAGCTTCGACGCAATAGTAATAACAACCGAACTAGGCAAGGCAGATAATTTATCCGTCGAACGCAATTGTACAAGTTATTGTCAGCAATGTAATAAAACAACAGTCATGGGAAATAGGTTCAGTGACAATCACCACAGAGAACATCTATTTGGATTTTGGAATTTGACATGAATTTTCCCATTATATTGCCTGAGGGCATCACGCTTTAAATGATGTTATTCAACACTTTCGTTTGAGAGGGGTCAACCTCAGATGGCTCATTTGATTGCATTATTCTGCTAGCACTCTTGGATTACGTATTGTCTTTGAATGAACTGTAAGATCATGGAGCAATACGGTTTCGGCTAGAGGCCAACTGCTGCGATTGATCATTATTTGTGGCTTCACTTCTCTTTATGTGAACGCTATCCGGCTAACATGCATTTTCAAGTGACACCTTGGGTGAGTTTGGGTCTGGGCCGAAAGGGCATGAATAAGTTTCCTCCGACGGAACACTGAGTGGTGCTTCAGATTATTGTGTGCCAGTCCCGGAAGCAGGGTAGTAAGTTTACTGATAATTACCGGATCAACCCTGACGACGAGACCCAAATTATTGGACAGTAGTCTTGAATGGCAGGCGTAGACTTTGATTGCTTTAGTTAACGTAGATGAATAGACGTTTTCCCAAAAACTCCGCTTCATCTGCTTGGCATCGTGTGCAGAAGTTGAAATTGCCGAAATCTGCCTCATAGATTTATATCTGATTGAGTTAGCTGGGCGTGGATTTAAAACGACGCTATCGTATACCATTGGCCAAATTCGGTATGATTGCTGTTGTTGTGGGGAGCGCAATTCCCTTCGTACCTGCGAAAATTAAATTTGCGAGGCTTATGTAGCATACCCGAAAGGAGGGAAAGTGAGAGTTCGCCAGAAATCGTTTATCAAGAACACGAAACACTACTACAAAAACAACAAAGGGGTGGGAAAAAATTGGAACATTACGTCATTGGTCGTTCAGGAAGTTTGCAGTCGATTAGGGCCTATTCTTCTTCGCAGACTGCACAGACCGCCGACTCTGCAACACACGGGATGGAGGCAAGGATTAGCCCGGTTAGGCAGCATACGACGAGCGCTCTCTCACTCCCGGTTCCACTTTACATTTAATAATATACCAGTTGACTTTGAACAGCCATTTTCCAACTAGGCAATTCGCCCTTCCAGACGAAGGTGGAGGGATAAACATTAGCGTACACATGAATATACCAAGAGATTCCGGAATTAAAAGAACGCATACGAACACAAATTATGCATGCAGCGGCGTCACTCTCCGTAATCAACCTCATTTCCTGTGTATGTGCACAAAATGTCAATTATCCATTTCACGGGATTCGCCTTGAGGGTCGTTCAAAAGGCAAAACAGTCCTCTTGGCGTGAATCCTCGATTTTTAAATCTTCACATTTTAAAGTCAGAATTTCAGGTAAAGTATGTACAGTATATCAATTGTAAATAAGCGGCGTTAGTGAAAAATTGATGTACACCGAATAAGCCCCAGAAATGTTGGTTTGGTGATAAAAAATTCCACCATTTTCGCGCAAATAACCCGTTATTGGCGCTAGCTCACTTTTCCAAGTCTTATTAATGCGACCATTGCCATTTTCAAGATGAAATACGTCATCATATAGTCTGAGAGTGCCTCACTTTGCGGCGTTTTGAAGATATGGTCGAATTAAATATATTCGAACATACAGTATTGGCATTGCATTTCGACAGGAACACTAACACATGTGATAGTGAAGCATGTATGACAGCATTTCCAGCCTCCTTTTCTGTACGATATTTATACTGTTTCTCCTTGTTTGCAGGATTTCAGGTAGATACTGGTCGATGGAACGTCGCTCTTAGAAATGGTTGGAAGTGACGTTATCATATAGTTGTTTCTGCCTTCGGTGTATATGGAACGACATAAAAAAAAGGTATCATGTCCCATTTTATCATCGAGAATCTTCGGAAGTAAATTCTATCCACTCTACTGCACTGTTTCAAACTAGATTGAGGTCGCGTGGCGTTCATAGGGAACAATATACGGAAACAGATGATATCAAGCTACCTGCCGATCACCGGGATGTATAACTCTCAGCCAGTTACACCATGATGTGTAGAACGCCAGGCCTCCGACGTGGTGCAGAAAAATATTCCAATCAAAATGACAACCAACGTAATCAAAGGTGATGATTACCATTTACCCCAAACGCTTCAAATACAGGTTTTCCGTCATTTCCCGCATGTATTAGTTCTCCAGATTGTTCATAGTAACAGTGGTTCGGAAGCAGCAGCTACTAGTGTGAACATACACGGTATACTCAGACGTTGATTATAACTGAAATCAATCGGGTGGAGCATCAACTAGTGTGAGCACATACTGCATACCCAGACGTTATGCATAACTTGAGTTAATGAGGTCGAAGCATCTGATAGTGTGAATGCATATTCAAGATTTCTTCATAGCTTCAGTTAATGAGGTTGAAGCATCTGTTGGTGTGAACCTATACTGCATACTCAGACGTACTTCATAGCTAAGTGAATCAGGTTGGAGTAGCTCCTAATGAGAACACGTGCTGTATTCTGACACGTTGTTGATAGCCTAAGTCAACCGAATGGAGCAGCAACTACTGTGAACGCATACAGCATACCCAAATCTTTGTAAGCCCGGTCAGCGGGACCAGGCTGGCGATTTCATCACCCGAGTAGATCAGAACCAGCAGTGTTTGATGGCGAATCCAAGTATGTTGTACTATATACAACTCTTATGTGTGATATAAGGTTGAGAACAGTTTGGCGAGTTGGTTCGCGGGGTTGCCATCTCTCGATTAGCCGTATGTTGAAAACTGCTTTGAAGTACGATAAGGTAAGGTTGCACGGTTCCCCGGAAACCGTGCAGATTTATTATCGTTATACAAAGTATAAGAGGCGTGGGAGTGTATGCAGAGGTGTGCGGTGTGTCTAGGAGGTTATCTCTTGTTAATTTTTACAAATCAGTTCCCGCGACACATGCTGCAGATCACGACTTCATACGGTCCGACGAGATGCGTGTCTGGTCGTGAGTTCTTTTGAATGGGAGTTCAACCACCCTCTCAGTCGTCTGCTGTATGAGTCCCATCCTACAAATCGTGGACTCACCGTCAGTGAATTGAACGAATGCATGAATCTGTTCCGGTATAATACACCAACTGCTTGCATCAAGCAGTATGTAGCGGAGGTTTACTGGAGGTTTACCACGACTGCTGACGTTGAAAACATCCGCCGCAAGTTGAAGCCCACAATGTCAAGTGAGTTTGCTATGCAAGACTGGTCACGGAACATTGGAGAACCCTGATAAAGTGCCGTCGGTAATTAGTGCGATGGGTGTGGTGCGCTCCATGAGGAATGGAGGCAACAAATATACGTATATTTGCTTCACCCACGCTACACGCTTTAATTCATGCAGGAGGACACCCATAACACGTAAAAACCAAAGACTACATCTAGTGTTGAAAAAAGTGGAGGTAGTATGTGCCATTTCCACACTCATCAAATACATACTTCACGATCTGACCCCTACGTTTCCGTCCCCAGTGGCTTCGCTGAGATCAGTTACAAGTGTCTAAGCATGGATTACAGTTTGGCATAACTCATAAAGTAGGACTAATGGACGGAGCAGTCATGAGTGTCGTAAGCTCTTAAGCTGAAGGTGTTCCTCGCTGTCATTCGTTCATCAGGTCACCCCGTCTCTATTCCAGCGTGCGTCATGATTTCATGGAAAAGTTCACGACAGTGGTAGCAGTGAATGGCAAAACATGGCGAATATAACCAGTAAAACATCACTAACTTGTCGAATTTCGTGCATTATCCTACGTTGTTATAAATGTATAGGCGTAACTTAAGTTCGGAGTTTTAGTATTCATATTTTAACAACGGCTCAATCATCGAAATTATATTCACGTTTTCCTGCTTACTCACGTCCAAATTTGGATGAATACATAGGATTCCACGCCTATGACATCCATTTTCATTATATTCCACCATCACTTCTAAATAACTTAGACTGCGAGCTTTCGTTATTTTTCCACTGATCCCTATGACAGTGAACTACCACCTATTTCTTGCTTACTTCTTCGGAATATTGTGACAAAAATTTTCCAGGCGACATAATTTTAAAGTTTCACGAATTGAAACGTAACCAAAATTCAACAGCTTCGGTGGCTATAAAGTATTTTTTAACTAAAAGATAACAGAGAAATTCACCGTCTACCGATTACACACAGCTTTGTATATATACGTGTATATATTATAGGTACACGCATATGTTATCTTATCTTACAAAAATGTGCTATATATAACAGGTATTCCATTTGCCAGACACATCGATATATACGGATATGTTCATTAAATGTATATAGTATACTTTACGTCATGTAGAATGTTATAATAATAATAATAATACATATAATGGTGTATTTTTCAACACATCTGTGAGAGACTCGCTCAAATGAGCAAGATCAGTATACACATTGTAAAGTGAAACGCTACCGCGCACCTAATTGTTGATTGCGTAATACATCAGTTACTAAAAGAAAGTAACAAAACGGACATAATAAGAGAGGAAAATTCTAGTTCATGAAGAAGCAGTTGGCGCACTTGCTTCTAAAACGATGGTTCTCAAACTTTTTAGTGTTCGACAAAAATGCTGAATAGCTACATCAATTCTTGCTTCATAAGGTTAACATTGACTTTGTAACAGGCAAGCCAGATGTTCTGGCTTCGTGTACCAATTACACTCGTAAACCAACTTTGAGCAACGTGGAGACACCGGGTGACAGCGTTCTTCTGAAGTGAGGGTTCCAACGATAGTCCTGTAAAAGGAGACAATAGAAACAATCGTAAGCCAAAGGCCCAGTAAGACATACACACGACTTACACAATCGAAAATAAAAGTGCCGCCAACAACACGGCAGCACGATACGTTACAACTTAGTATTGAAGGTCATGTCAGAAAGGATTTTTGAGAATGGAGAAAATGAATAGTAGAAAAATTTTGCCATTATTTGAGGTGAACAGTTCCAAAAAATATGCAGAAACTTTTGTTAAGATGAAGGAAGATAGGAGGGCCCCAACTTTTATGAAAAATGGACGATCTCCCAGAGTGGACCTCGTTATTTCCTCTGAATCGATGGAATTTCACGGACCTCCTGAATTGTCCAACCAGTACGGGATTTTGATTGTCCGGACGTCACGTAATGTTGTCTCGCGTAAGAATTTACCGTAGAATCAAGAATGGAAGGTGAAATTGCGTGATAAAGAGGAGAACGTAAAATGATCATGTGAAATATGACGAATAATGGAACCTGATGTTTTCTGAAAGAACCTTTTATGTAAAATGTGTAATTTTGCGTCAGTTAATGAAATATATATTTCTAACAAACATATGTTATCGTATAACGCAGAAAGAAGTCGATTAACAGCCTTTCCTAGTATATGACTGCAGCCAAATTCCGATGACGATTTAATATACACAGCAGACATGTAGAATGGAAAAGCTGTTTAGCAACACGAGAAGATTGCCAGGTGGCCTGTTAGGATAGTAAGAGGCATAGATTTATATATAATTGTATGAGAAGAAAAGGGTAAATTATGTAAATTGTAACATTCGTTTGGACTTACTCTTTACTAACTACCTACTCCCCCCTTTACCAGTAGTATGCTCTGTGACATAATTGTGTCCATGTGAAGGTCGCTTTGTCCGCCATCTTGAATTTGGACATTTTCTGTTTAGGCTAGACCACTGACGGTCGAAAACTCTCTCGGGACGTACCATTTCGAACGTATGTGACATTGCATATTGATTCCATATGTCTAATCTTGTGCATTTGTTAATATCCATGTATTTGCGGTCGTTACCAGTTTGAATTTACCTCGGGGTGTTAAGTTCTAGTGGTACCCAGCTGACCTCTGAAGTGAAACGCAGAACAGATTCTATAAATTTGTTTGAACTCATGTCCCAGCAAACAGAAGACCTCTACTCGCCGGAACACTCTCAGTATTCAGCAGCCGCCACTGCATCTGTAAATTCCCCTGTGGGACAGCTGCGCAGAGACAAAGAGTTGGAGGTAGAGCTGACGAGACTCCGAATACAGGAAGTGGAAAAACGAATAGAACGCGAAATGATGATACAACAGCGAACGAAACTCGACAGGGATGAATACGAATTTAAACCCATTGAAACACCAGCCTTCATCCGCCCGACTGAACGTCAGACAGACTTACCTAGACTAGAAATACAACGGTTTGCTGGCAATTCTAAGTCACACTGGTCCTTTAACAAAGCATTTGAATTAGGTGTAGAGAACAGGACGAATGATAACCAAGCCAGGCTGGACTGTCTAATACAAGATTGTGATAAGCCTGCGAAGGCCTCGATTCAACATTGTACCATTCTCGAAGAGGATCGGGGCTATCTAGATACCAAGGAAATTCTTCGCGTCCGCGTCTAACTGACAACGACCCCGCAGCATTAGTCCAGTTAGCTCAATAGATGACAGTGGGCGAAGTAACGCTTCGGCAACTGAATTACGATGCCGACCTTAATTCAAGCAGAACTATTGAAACAATTGTTCGGAGGTCACCCTCCGAATTGCACTTTAGATGGGCGGATGAGGCCGCAATCATAACCCGTTCTAATCGTGAGTCGCAGTTCACCGATCTAACAAGATTCGTGGAGGAACGTGCCGACACCCCTTGGTGATTTCCATGTATTTTCTATTATAGTGACATTACCGAGCTGTTTGCGGTCGTTATCAGTTTGAATTTACCTCGGGGTGTTAAGTTCTAGTGGTGCCCAGCTGACCTCTGAAGTGAAACGCGGGGCGGATTTTGTATACATATTTTGTAAATAGTTAACCTGTGGAGCTATTGCATAGTGGTTGATAACTATACAAAACTGGTAATCATTAAGTGTGGTGTAAGAGTGTACCAGTATGGTTTTTTTACTACTAACGGGGGTGTGTATGAGGTTACCATGTGTTGGCTATAGTTTTATGGTTCAGTTGCAGGTTTTGGATAGAACTGTGTACAAGATCTATCTTGCTGGAGTCACAATAAGCTTCGAAATTGAGAAATTTCTCAAATGGTGAAGTTGATAGCTTCGATCAGTTCGTAATGTGTGTGGCGTTATATCACGTGTTATAGGTTTTGTCTCAGATGTTATTAGATTAGATCGGATGTTCAGATGCTATTAGATCCCTTTTTCAAAGATGTCTTTTCCAGGCAGGTA
>LUCH01000667.1:141505-179787 GCA_013368495.1 Paragonimus heterotremus | reverse complement strand
TGATTTCAACTTGCAGAGAAGTCCTAGTCGAGGGGTCATCGATCGTCAATTTTATGACGACTTTCAACATGTCGATTGTGATCGCGCTCAACAAAGCTGCATTGTTCCAATCCTGGTAAATGCGTGACAGCTTTCTTGCTTTAAGTTTACCAATTGGTGTTTGATAACATTATATTCTTAATACATTTCTATTCTTGTACGAAAAATGCAACCAACACGTGGTGATTACACATGGATATATAAATACTATGTAATGGCAACCATTGTCAGTCCGAAGAAACGGTTGGTTTCAATTTCAATTTTTTGTAAAATTTGAGACAATTGTGTACATGTTCGTCACTTCTTCATTCACAACACACAGAGATTTGCAAATCAGAACAGGAGTTTTTCACTTCCGTCAAACCATCGACAACTGTAGACTGGAGGTCGACTGAGACAACACAAAATTACTGGTCAATAACTACTGATGTTCAGTGTTGAATGTGAAAACCAGTGGAACAAACATCTGGCTGATAATTCAGTCCAAACAGCATACCGGTTGTGGGTGTAGAATTCAGCCGGGGTTTCTGCTGGTTCGACGCCGACCATTTTCGTTCCTGTTAATCAGCACCTTGTGATGAACGCACCATCATCTAACGGAAAGCCTAACGGTTCACAGACAACTGAAGGAAATACAGCAGATATCGTTAAGATGATCAGTCAGACTATGGCGAATACGTTTCAGTAACGTTAGTAAAATATTTAAAGGTCATTCTGCTCTATCTTCATTAATCAGATTAGATATGGTCCGTGAAGTCACGCTATACCCCTGCCAGGAACAGTATCCCCGGTGTTATTGATTATACCGCTTGGCTGTTTACCAAAGCGTTTGATTTACTGTGTAGGTAGAGTGCCACTTTAGTTCCAGACCGGTGGTTGGTTCTGTGACCATAAGACATTCTGTATTCACATTTACAATTTTGGAATTCATTTGCTCTATTGAGATCAGTCATTGTTTGTTTGACCGACAGTTTGATTATTAGAACTGTTCCGCACAATGCTAATCGTTGTCCAATCAACTGGCAAAAATTACTTCTCAGAATGGCAGTGAAATAACCTGTTGTTGGCGGGTTAACTTACACATCAGTTTCTTAGTATTCCAAACAGACACAGTCTATTTCGTCGGTCAAGTTGCGGCTTCTAGGGAATTAAATTCACATTAATTAAACGGACAGCATTCATATCATATGCGCATCAATAACTAAAGTCCGTTACTCTGTGCAAACGCGGTCGCAAGCCGACATCACCATATTGTTTTTATGCAAAAGAAGAGCTGTTTCTTCATGTCCCAATAAAATACGCATCCCGTGTTTACATGGTAGTTGTTCGGGCCGAAGTCTTTCTTATTTATACACTTCTGGAGTATTTTTCATTTTTACTGAGTAAAATCCAATAGTGTTGTATGTTATGTATTGGATAAAGCCTGTTTCCCGACCATAACAAAATCACTAACAAGTGTCTTTCTACAAAACCTACCAAGATTTACATACTTCACAACCATGGTTGGCCAATTTTCAAACGGCAGCCGTTTTAATTTTACCTAACAAATGTCACAGGTATTCTTCCAACCCTGACTTACACCTGTTCCACAACACGTGAGAAACTATTGGTGGGTGCATGACGTACCATTTCATTCCTTCCCTTACAGATGTTAATAGCTTAAACATGTTTCACGCTCAATGCATTTCTATTAGATTAACGTTCTTAAATATTTGTTCGTTGTGTTTTGGCATCCTTGCTGAATATACACGTATTGGTTTGTGCTCACCAGGGAGAGTAGAATGCAACAGTGGTCTCAGATAGCCTATGCAAGATTATCATGTCTGGACTAGTGAAAAATATCCACAAGCAGTAATAGTTCTTTCTGTCACTGAATGCCATTTATCATTTCTAACCAATGCAAGCAATGGCCTTGCTCTAAATTAACCCCACCATCTAAATCATACTAACGCCATAAGCATACAGACTGAAGGTAAAAGCACGATATCTTTGTTTATACTGTACACCAGTAACAACAAATAAATTCCAATTTCTTTTACTGAGGCAATATTTTGAATGTTTTTCCATAAAACCAGCGTGATTTTTACCGTCGACGACCATGTTATTGTTCTACGCACAAAACCGCAGAACAAACATTCGGAGATCATCTCGCTTAAAACTTCATTCTTTTCTTCAGGATAGTGATATTTCACTCCCGTAACCTTCAAGTCCATATAGTTCTGAGTTAGGAGTGAACGCAAATCACAGTTTCGCGGCTTGTGAGAAGTGAACGGCTTCATGTTAAAGCAAATGAACATTTGACATCCATCTAAACTATCTAGCTGCTGTGTTTTAGCTTTTTTAGACAAAATGCGTCAAAACCTAAGGCACTGCTTTACGAATCACAGTAAATAATTCAACAGCCCTCATTAACTCGTTCAATTTTTTGAACTCCAATTTGGCGAATACTGTTTGTGCGATCACCGGGATGTATTTGCAGATAACGCAGTATGCACATAAAAATCTACAAACCTATTGTGACGTCAACAGACGAATATGTGTGAGTCCCTTCATTTTTCCTGCTCTGTCTCAATATGAACAAGGTAAGCTACATCTTAACAGGCTCTTTCTTGGATGTTTTCAAAATAAAACACTTTGAAGATGAGGTCTGTTAAATTTCGCGGCATTTTTTGCTCGAAAGATAATTAGCTTTAACCAAATTTTCTGTCTTTTTCTCATACTTACTAAGTATATAAATCGCACTATCTTGCTTTTGCTAAGTTTGACTAAATGTTATGTCAGTTTGTGTACTGTAGTGATTATAATTTACTTTACCGCTGCAACTACCTGAGCATCGATTCTACAGCGTCGATGCACAGCATCACTCAGGTATGAATATTCTCTACCTAACAGGCTTGGAACTAATGGTACCGAAACAGTTGATAACAAATAGGAATCGGCTTGTTTTATGGACACAGCAAAACAAAGCACTATTGAAAACTGTTAGATAACTTGCAAACTTGAAACTACACAAAATGTGTTTTTTGTACAATAAGAAGTGCGTCGCAGCAAACTACAAGGTATTCACATCAATTTCCCGATGACCCTGCCTTTAGGAAAGACAAACTGATGACGGATTTGGACTGTTTGAGTGAGAGAAACTTAACCTCGTAAACAAAAGTGCACTTGAAAATGCGGTGTATTATTGTTTGTAGTTCTGAGAATTACCGAAAACTAGCAACAATATGTGGGACTTGCTGTACATTTTATTCAACCGGATACAATTTGTCTCAGATACTTTTGGCTGATGTCGGTGGTTAGGAACTTATCCCCCGCTTCCTTCGGTTTAAATATCCTGGTGCCGTAACTTATGATGAACAACACCACTGTACTTGATACAGTCTGAAAATTATCAACGGTTCACTGTCTGGTTGTTCTTTGAGTTTTCCAGTACTGGTCTATTGAAACCTATTACCTTACCTGAATTTTTAATCTTTTTTTCTGGCATCCGTAAAAATTACAATATTTATCTGCTGCTTCTTTCCGTTAAGTATCAACATGACTGTGTATGAAACTAGTTTGTTTTCTCTCTCATCTAACGCGGTTTTGGATAATCTCATGATCATGCTTCAGTAGATTATATGGCATGCATTTTGGCAGAATAGAAAGAATAGTCCTTTTTTTGGGCTTCAGAACATTGCAGAAATTTTCGGCTCAAGAGTTTTGTTTTGCAATTGTCACTGCCTTTCCAAATTTGGTGTGGGTATTTAATGTGTTTCTCACTGGGTTTGCTGAGCACTATAAAACTGTATTGGTTTCGTTGCATAACATGCACCCTCATTCATGACTAGTGTAGTACAACTGGTAAACCATGATAATTAACGGGGTTGTTTCAACACCAAGAATAAAATCGTGACAGAAGTGACTAACGAAAACGTCGATATCCACTATTTGTGAGTCGCAACAATCCCGAATGACGACACCCCGTTGCTCAACGGGACAAAATTGTTGGCATTTACTGTTTCACATTCACAAACTGTGTAAAGGATTTTACTCAAAAAATTTCCTAGACCAATTGTTTTGTGCGATCACAACACGGCGCACGTTCAAGCACCTTCCAGAACTTTCACGAGCAGAGCCTTGATTAATATTATCATTTCAAGAGACTTTTTCATGAGGACATCCAAAACTCAGAAACGCGTGAAGCTAACTTCAACTACGATACTTTAGACAGACGCGATCAAACCGAACGTTGCGCACTTGGAAAACGACTGCTATTTGGCTGAAAGACGTCTTTCCAAAGGTATTCCTGCCAGACTTACATTTGTCCTTTTGCACAAACATTCTCCTGCTGTAATTCAGTATCCATGCTGGATAAGCCTTCGTTGAGTGAACGAAAATTAACTTAACTCGGCCTCTTTAGATTTCTGCATGTTTACTTCCATTTCAGGAGACACCAAAGCATTGTGCACAGCGGCAAAAGAATCGGAGGTATACAGCAGCTTCTACCAGTATTCTAAATGCTTAGCCTGTGTTTGAAGGGAGCACAATTCTGGTGAAATTTCCATTATTCCATTCCTCACCGTCACCTAGTCATTTCTCACTTCCGAAATCTGCCGTGGAAGTTACCTGTTTCAATCTACCGCCGGAAGTACTACATAAACACAAAACTGATGGTTTTATTGTAAGATATTTAGTAAGATTGAAGTCAAACAGTTTGGGCGTCGTGTTTAACAAGTTTTGAGTAGATGAATTCGGAAGAACAAAACGCTAAAATCAGTTTGTGTACAATGTGGCGTAGGTCGTTAAGTGACACCGGAATCGGACTTGTCCCTATCTATATATGTCCCACCCTCACTTAATGGACAACGGATATAGCCAAGCTATCTAAGTACAACACAAATGGACTTACACGTGTCCCATAGTCTTTTCTTAATATGATTTCGATCACAACAGTAATGAGGAAATCTACCCGAGGACGTTAAGTAGTACTGCTTGTTCTCGATAATTTTATGTTAATCAGAGAACTATCACAGTAAGCGGTTTGACTGGCTACTGGCAAATACAAGCCTTTATTCTACAATAATTGAAACCCATATTATTTATTCTACGAACAAAAAGGTGAATCTTATCTCTTTTGGCTGTTGGTTGACTTCACCTTCCAACAACGAGTCCGATGACTGGTGACTTTTGGGACGCCAATCTGTAATAATGTGATCATGGGATACACAAAACGTTTGGGAATCTTGCGAGCAAACTCAGCCTACCTACTAGATTAGTCAGTCCAATAACAATGACTACAAAATCGGTTCAACATTTCCGCTGTTCAAAAAAAATCTACCCCCCTAGTGGGAACTCAAATTTTAAGAGAAATTTCGTTTTTACTCCCGGATTAAATATCACATGTCATTTATGTTTGTATTCCCGGTTTTTAGGTCACGGTGACATCACCGTGATCCGTAAAACGAAAGTGATTGATCGGTATTTGTCTCCAGCTTAACGTTTCATCGCTAACACTCATTTCTCGGAAAGTAACAAATAACCTGACTCTATTTTATTGCCTCAAAGTCACCGTTCGCCTAGGTCACACACGGTTGACTACATATCTCTCTGAATATGATGTTCGCTTTTCTGTTTTCGAAATGTTGGATGACTCAGGTTGAACTCTTCGCCCACTGCTTATCACCCTCGAACAGTTAACTCGTACATATTTGGCTTTCTGTGATTGAGCAGATGAAAGAAACCATGCCAAAAAGCAAATTGTGGATTATCATTAGCTTTAGTCAGTTTGCATACTGGAGTAAACGTGAGTTCCGAGTGAACAGAACAGTCTCACCGGACGAACCGCAACACACACAGACTTTGGCGTCATTGAGCTGTTCGGAACTTGAGTCACATTTGTGAGTGCTAGCAACGTTGTTTTTTGTTGGTCTTTGTTTAGCCACTTCACTAATGGTGATAAACAATTCTAGTCATAATTTATAAACTCCTCCTTACCAGCAAACAAACACTGAATACAAAATTCGAGTCTAGACTCTAATGCCTATGCATCTGTTACGTTGTATATATATATATATTGATATACGTGTTTTATACGTACCCCAGCAGAATACGCTTCATACTAGCACTGTTCGGCCCTTCAAATAACGCATTTATTGTGGGAGGATCGCT
The DNA here is from genome assembly GCA_013368495.1 of Paragonimus heterotremus. Taxonomy (NCBI): domain Eukaryota; kingdom Metazoa; phylum Platyhelminthes; class Trematoda; order Plagiorchiida; family Troglotrematidae; genus Paragonimus; species Paragonimus heterotremus. The sequence goes on along the minus strand of LUCH01000667.1, from coordinate 173,598 downwards.
GACTTAGCCCCAGTCTTGTACAATCGTATCTTGTATCTCATCAAATTTGTGAGCTGCTTCTCTTTATTGTAGCTGTACATTTTGGGTGTTGCGAATGAAAATAGTCAAACTCCACCAATTATATCTTGTTTTGAAATCCACAGTAACACGCCTCAGTAACAGACCACATTTCCGTCATTTGGATCTGGAGACATTTCCACCAGTGTTCTGTTGGCTTTTGCAAACACAGGAGTAAGCTTTTTTTGACCATACTTTTGCGAAGTACTTCCCAGCAATTGTACCGATAACTATAAACTGTCTATTTTGTTTTAACTGTTTGCTAGTTGAAAGGAGAAACGTTCACTGTCAGTTCTGACAACGTTCCACGTCTGTTATTCATAGTTTTCAGTATAATATATGCAAGACAACTCCTACGTTAGCTCAATGAGCAATATACTTGTGTCGAAATTTGCTAAACAGTGCAGGAAAGTACAAAAATGTAACTAAACCTTGGACGAGAGTTGGTGTCCGAAGTGCTTACCACTATTCATGAACATATATATTGAGGTGCAATCCTCAGCCCCCAAAACATGACACTAAACATAACAATAAATGTGATACATTCTCATTACACTAAATAACACAGTTTCCTACTAACAAAGACTACCGGACAGATGTTATCCCATTTATAAGGAAGCAATTTACTGGGGATGATCTACCTCATTTTTCATTAACAATATGACCTTTAATTCAATTGTGGAAATGTTGACAGCAGATGTAAAGTACATGGCAACAAAGTAGGTGATGTTGGATAAAAACGATTAAGGCACTTGGTCAATATGATGAATACCGTTTCGATAGCAATTGTCGTTGTCCAGTTTCAAATTCAATCAAACAGTAGAGGCCTCCGGAGTAGTGATTCTATAGTTCAATCTGAGCCGTTGTATGTATATGCCATATCCTTGAAAAATTCCCAATTACAATGATAGCTTTTTTAAATTCAAGACGTTTGCCAATCAACTGATTACCTGTCCAACAAAAAATCACTGAGGTGTACGATATCACTATCTATTTACAGAATAGCATATCATGAGTTATTATTAGACGTCACACAATACTTGGCAAATTCGATTTGGGATGGCAATCCAGTCGCACCATCATCCCTAGGAGAGACATGGCGTAGGTTAATAGGTTGTAACAGAAGGAAGAAAACTTTTGCTTGTGCGCTCCCATTTCTTTGTTGGTCAGTGAAGACTGGGTTGTACTGTTTATATGTGTGAAAAAAACGTGAGTAAAAGTTTCATTTGGACTGATGGCCGCAGTCATATCAACAACGAACACTGAAACGACTTCTCTTCATTTATGATCAGTTAATGACTCATACAACTAAACTATAAACAAAGGTTAGAAAAGTTGTAGTGCGAATTTCCACTCACGTATTTGCAGTTTGAGTAAAATCTCAAAACTCTAACACCGATCCGGCGCTGACCACAGAGTTTGACAAAGCTCTCCAGATCCTAACTGCGAAGCAATCTCGTCCTCAAATAAACTTGTCTCTTCTATTACTCAACTTCAATAAGTTATTCTTACTTAGTGGGAGGAAGTATATCAATGGATGATCCGAGATTTGAAGTGGATAAGAATCAGGTCACCCATGAGATGTCTGTAATTCACTGATAACTGACCTAATCCTGCCAGTCCTTCGAGTAGGGGGTTTTCCTCAGCCCCATTATTTTTCTGGTGGTCGGTCTCTGGCGAATTTTGTTAAGACAAGGATGACTGATCTGTCTAATTGTTCCCGGGTATTAGTGAACTTTAGCGACGAACGCATTGAGAAACAGTTCAAGGTGTGAAGGTTCAGGCTGAGTTGTGCCTTTTAGCCATTGCAGTACAGTTTGTCGCTCGATTCAAACTGTCTACCACGAAGGTTCGTAAATATAGTTCGCACGATGAAACGGGCAGCTTTCGTCGCTAAGATAACGGTCAACACGAGTTCGCTAGTGGACATGCGTGAATTTATACCTATTAACATCGAACGACAGGTTGTTTCCTGTGGATCATTGATTATGACAGTTCACAATTTTTCGTAAGGATATCACATCTTCCGCGTAATCTAGAATTCGCCAGAGTTTTGTGTTATCGACTTAGAACAACATCGGTGAGTTGATTATACTGAGTAGTTCAGGAACGTTAGGAATAAATAACAGCGGTCCTAAAATTGATCCTTACATAACTATGGCATTATCGGGAAACCACTCTGATAACTACTTGTTCATCTCGATATCTAACCTAAGTCCAGTTAGACAACCCTCAAACCAAGTGAGTAACATCCGGTCGAGGTAACAACTATTCAGTTTCTTTAACAAGATAGAAAGATCAATCCTATCAAGGACTTCGGAAATTTTAAAATAATTCACGTCTTTTGCCGGTCTTGTATCGACAGCCTTCATCCAAGCATCACGAACAGTCAGCAGATTCGTGACACGTGAATATTTCCCACGGATGCTTTGTTTCTTTTTGATAGCGAGTTCGAGGTCCTTAACTTTGGTCATGAAAGAGTCGTCTATTAATCTCTCTAGTAAGTTAGAGACCAATGACAGCAGTGCCAATAGCTGCCAGTTTGCTGGGTTATCTCTGCATTCGTGCTTGAAGAAAGGTGTGACTGTGAGCTGTCTCCAGACTTTTGGTGAAAGGCCGGTTGAAAGGCCGAACTTGAAAACAACTGTAAGCGGTTCTAGTAGTTCTTTGGCACGTTTTTTCAAAAAAGCAATGCATATCAAGTCTCGACTAGGTGATTTACGTAGTTGTTTGCCGTCTAATTCAGCCCCAACATGTGACCCTTATATATAACAGTACAGTCTGGTTGCTGCTCATGTGTTCAAATGTAGCTCAAGTTATGTAATTCTGCATACCTGAACGTTTTCCGCCACTTTGTCTTTAAATTTAAATTAACCACAGGTTCACACTTGCAAAATGCCAACTCCACTCCTTGGGTATGCCGCTAGTTCACTTTAGTGCAGCACAAAATTCTGGTGAACATTTAAGCAAGATCGCGTCTATAGATAAATCACTCCCCTTTGATACCAGCCAAGGAACGATTACGCTACATGACGTACTCAGTATACCCAAATTGAGTTTATCCTAGTTGTTACATGTTCCAGACTGAAAACTTGCACGAAATCGGACGTTTGGTTCTATTGCTCAAATATATCGGCTCTCAATTGCGTCGGGGAATTTCACATTAACACAGTTGTCAATGCCATCGGAAGTTTCCTTAACGTTGAACTGTTAGTTATCGACTAGGCTGAGCTTGTTGATGGAACCAGACTATTTAACCTTGTTAAGCTATCTCCATTCATGCAAACTTTGCTTTGTGATAAGCCGTTAGACATGTGTCTTGGAAAACATGTTGGTTAGTTTTGTGTAGACAGCTGAATTCAATTATCCGGTGATCGTTGTAAACAATTAGAGCTGCAGTACTGCGTTTGCCCATCTTGTCAACCTCGACGGTTAGCATGTAATCAAGATAAGACAAAGCTTGGCCCACCTACCACCTTATATGGTCCTGGACATACAAGAATAGTCCTAACTTGAAGAAATCCCCAGGACAATGCGGCACTGACTAAATGGCAATAAAAATCTCCCACTAATAATGTTTGGGCGTAACCGAAAACCAGTATTTTACTGTGGTAAAGTCTACTCTAATTATCACTTTTCTAAACCCCAATGCAATATACGATGTAGCAATGGACAACTCAAAAGTCGTTTTGAGATTCCACTTCAGAAATGGACGAAAAATTTCGATGTTACATCTTTTGTGAGCCCTTAAGTTCCATCTTCTGCACTGTCCTAAACAGTCTGTAGTCTGTGACCCACACTGTGCCGTTGAAATCAGCTGATGACAGACTATAGCCTGGATTTATGGATGTACTTCATTATTAATGGTGATGTACGCCTATAAATCCGTATTCATATCTGTAACTAACAACTACTCATTTTAAACAGTCAGCGGCGTTCATATTACCCAAACAAAAGTTTCAATCCAAGGATGATTTCTGCGGCTGTTCAAGGTCATCAACTTCGAGCAAAATACCTACGTGGTGCGTTGTGTAAAGCATTATCGACAGTCCTGTGTGCAGAAGATAATCTGTAAATCACAACAGTTCAGTGTTTGCCGGATTAATTTCAAAAGTTTCAGTAGTAACACTTAGGGTCTTCAGGTGTGCTCCCAAATATAGGGGTACACAAAGATATTTACTAATTTTCTTATCAGTGCAAATTTGTTCCATACCGGGGATATAAAATTTACAACTTCGCTCTTTCTCCTTACGCCAGGCCTCCGTCAGAACTAACCTAGATGGGTCTCGTCAAAAACAGATGTTTCGTAAGTCCTCTAGTTTATCAAATAACGAAGCTTCACTACTTTGAAAATAGTGCCAACAGATAATTTCACTACCTACACTAAACGCTGCAGATGAATCTGCTTCAGGGATTTGTCGAATGAGCATTGCCGAATCAGTTTATTTAGTGAACTTTGATAATGCCGTCCTTTATTGAAATGGTGGCCAGCCGGCTCCAGTTAGCTCCCGGACGGGATATGAATCCTATGTAAAGGTCATGTAAGGCAGCAGTAGGAGTAAATGCACTTAATTTCGTGATAGTATACGGATGTCATCATTTGAGTGCGACATTTCTCGGTTAGACACAGTGGTACAAAATCCTAATACGATCCCAACAGTGAACACACTGTAGGTTAAACTGCATGCGTTTTTTTCGTCTCTTTGTGCTAAGACGATTACACTCTCTGTACTCGATGTGAATTTACCGACACCAATTACGCCAACCGGGTCAGGCAATTTATGCCGCTGACTATTAAATGAGACAGGCGAGTGTGTGAAGCTGAAAGTCTTCACTGTTATCAATCGTACGCCGCTTAAGCAACGATTAGTGCAGCTGGCATGCTGTTCACACAAATGTGTCTACGTTTCAGTTTACTGGTATCGTTCTGGATACGATGATGTCCCTGTCTATGATGTCAAGTCAAATGGATTGAGTTTTCCCCTGCCTCTTTTTGTCCACTTTGACTAGGTGGCTTAGCTGTAGTTGTACAGATATCTCAGGTTTCGAGTACCTTAGTTGTCAATGTCTGTCCAACTTTCCATGGTTGATGGAGGTTGTAGCATTATTTCGTTGCTTTCCACAGAAGGTTTACCCGTCACGATATGTTGCGAATGGAAAACAGGTTTGACTTTGGTTGTCCAACTGGCGGCAGATCATTTAGATAATGCTGAGGTAAGTAAGCATGCACTGATACCAGGCACAAAACCGTAGTCCATTGCTAACTCTGTATTAACAATTGGGACTGTTCATGAAGTTTGCACCATGGAATTCACCAAAATTGCTGCGGGAAATTTTCATCACTCGTAAGCATTTGGAGATTGTATACATGTGGTTCACTCTACGTGTGCTAATCTACCCATGTAGTCATCAGCTTGGTTGTACGCTAAAGGCTTGCTAGCATTTCAAACACGATTACTGCTATCTTATTCATTAATGATGAGCTCAAGCAAAAACGGAGCAGCCCATAATGGAATGGTATTTTTAGGTCCAGAATACAAACACTGTCTTGGAACGTTCAGTCTGAAATCAAACACGGCACAAACGGTATCACAGACATTCTATGTAAATAAACTATCACCAGAATTGCCAATGACTTTTAGCCAGAATGGTATAGTCAGCTTATTATAAAACCACAAAGTACCAGATAGCTGGACAGAAGTCACATTCAGTCGTTACTCACGATGTCGATTTGTTGTAGTCTGCCCTGATTGGTTGTTGGAATGATTCAGGTTATCTGAATTGCGTTTGACTTGTTTGCTTAGGGACTGTCGAACTTTGGTTTTTCCTTTCTAGTTATAACTGGCTCTACGTTTTGTCATGCACAGCAACCGTGTCTGTTCTCAGATTATTGTGTTCAGCATCACCATGTCACTTGTCAGAGTGTTATATTCGGCTAGTCAAAACCGTAGATCCTTCATTGATGAAAAATTTCCTTTATCTCATAAAGCTGACTTTCTTAATCCATTTGCCGCTTATGATCAAAGTCGCCACCGGTTTCCTCACGAACTGCGTCTTCATATTGATTATTTTGTTGTGATATCGAATATGTTTTTCTTACTGGCTGTAAGAGAACTTTCATTGAATCTAATCAGCCTCTAGAGTCACCTCCTGTTTCCTGTTGACTCACCAGAGCGTCCTCTCTTAAACAATTCCCTCTATGTTAAACAGGCCTCAAATTCGCTTTTTATTGGTGTAGTCGTTTTGTTCCTTTTTTTAATCAGAAACTTGGATTATTTGGACTGCGCTGAATACACTGTCCAGTGTTTATTTTACGCCGTGCCTTCTTCAATCTACTGACATGCACAGTTGAGTACTGCATCAAGAATCGAAAGTTGAGTTTTGCTATACTTAACCTGTTCTCATTTAGCACTGTAGTTAAATATTAGTTTTAATACTAACTCCAGTATTTGGCAGTTTGACTAGTTGACTTACTAGCTTGGTCTAAACTATGTGGTGTTAACCATTCATCCCATCGACATCGACAAATCACTTGCATTTGTCAGTCAGACAGGATCTGATCGAATGCGCTCTAACAATTGATTCCGAGGTCATATGAAACCAACAGACGGTGACACATCTTGAAGCAAAAATTAAATATCTAGATGACCTGAGTTCACATACAGCTTCTTACGATTCAATCCACTCTTGTTTGGTCAGGACTTTCTAGCACAAAACTGTAGAACGTCTCCACCGAGCTCATCAACTAGCTAACAGCCTTCGCAGCGTAATGAAATTGACCACGAACTGACGACTTAAACGAATGATTAGCCTCAAGTGACAAAATTACACGTTCTTCTTCCAATAACAGACCTACATGAAAGCCCATTGTAGCGATCAAACAAAACAAATACCACATGCACCCCAGGACAACACCAGTAACTGTCTGAAGAGTAAGCAGCGTTGTTGAATCAAGCATCAGCATTATCAACACGTAACAAGCAAAATATTGTTCAACCAGACCGAACAAGCAGTCAGACAATGATGATGGATAAATTGGATGTGAGTGTTCGTCATAACTGTATCCCCAATTTTCAGTAAAACAATTTTTTTTGGCTCCCATTCCTTGTTTTAGTGCTACTCACTGATTTTCTAGTAGACCACATTTGGTCTGTCAAGTTTTTCTCATCAAAAGTGGTGTTTTTATTCAACCTTCCCCGGGAATCACAAAAATAGTGTTCCAAATTCTACTGAGTTTTAGCGCTATCGTTACTGCGCTTGTTGAAAGTGCAATGGGATATTGGTGTACTGCGACAATGCCGGAAATTTTTACTGTATGCGTCACAATGTGTCTGCGTGTGAGATAAACTATTCCATACCAGTTAAAGTAAACTTCAAAAGTAACTTTGGCAGTCGATCACTTATTTTATGTGAGTCCTCTATTCTTTGTACATAAACCCAGTGGGGGCTGATTCTGTGTTTTCAATTGACTGACTACATCTCAAACGTTCGTTCTTTCTGTGCAAACGAATCGCTTACACCCAAACTCCAAATGAGTGCAATACAACAAAAAACCAGCTTACTGACTTCATTACAAACCTTGCCAGGTTTTATGCTTTTATGCTTACCGTATTTACACCCACGAAACTCGATTCACTGTTTGTCCATCAGTCTCCGTATCCATTGAATGGTTTATAAACGAGCAGATAATATTATTTTTAGTGATGATCAGTTTTTTACTTATTGCCATGATTCGCTGATTACTTTGGAATCCGGAAAAGCATTTAAAAGTTGTCTCATGTTAATATAGTTTCGATTACTTGCTGGCATGCAAATGTCTATGAATTTAACAACTGATGTACACATGCTTACAGCAGTTTAGGTGTGAGCGTTCAACAAAACTGTTCAAGGTATTTAAAACTTTTGTTTTACTAACAAGTTTTCACAATTATCTGTGGCAGGTTGCTGGTGAGGTGAGATTAACATACATGTAAAACCTTTATCTATTGTTTGGATATCACTGAAAATGAAACGGTTATCAAGGTCTTAAACATCATACATGAACCTAGCGATACTTTGTAACTTCAAACATGCTGATGTACAAATATATACTGATTGAACTTCTGTTTCCCCAAGAACGTTAACCCAGCAGTCGGTCAAAAACTGTTTAAGTCAAAAGCTATTTGTTAAGTATGACTCGCGGAATGTCATGCATTACTACTGAATGGAAAAATAACAAGGAAATCAGGCGCGTATGATCAAATACTGACTTTTGATTGGTCACCTCGTTTGCAGTACAAAGGTCTGTGGGAGCCAGTATACGAACTAACCATAGATCTATTTACTGCAGTAATTTCTTTGGGTCAGATGGATCTGAGAAATGATGAACTGAAACAACTAGCCACTTCAATGGCACTACCGTTTCAAAACACCGTAATCATTCATACAAAAAGCGTGTTAAACACTCAGTCACCAGATTAACTCAGAAATCTAAGGAGGCTTGGTTGTTTAACCTTGATTTGAAAGCGCATTTCTATGTGCCTTGAGAAATTCAGACTAACCGCGTTTAACAGAATGCCCTGCAACCCACAGGAGAATTAAAATTTTCCTCCACTTCAGTGTATCGTACTATACTGAGCACATTTAGGCGATAAAATTGTTACTGGTTAGCAGTCAATTCGGCTTTGCAGACGGTTAAAATCTTCCTCTCTGGTAAGAAAGGTGGACCAGTGACAATGTGACAAGATAGTCCCGTTAGCTGGCTGAGAGTATTAGGTTAGAATGAACACCGTTTCTTTACGCGCTGTTTGTGGAGTTTGCGAATGGAATGGCAATTACCGAATGTAATTACTACCATATAGTATAATTAAAAAACTTTGGGATTTTTACTGATAGTTTTTCCATACCCGAACCCAAAATTGATCGTGAATGGGTCATCTCACAATACAGGTTCCATTATTTTGTGACCTTTCAGCATCTAGCTAATAACAGTTGACCTCGACAAAACCGGACCGAAATTCTAACAACAAACGACTGAATGTTAGTTGACCGCCCTTGTTGACTGTGAAGATCTGATTTAGAGCGATGGTTCACCTTTTCATTTAGAGTAGCCCTCCAAATGTACTCCTACTGACTGTTTTCAAAAATAGTTTTTGCCTGCTTTTCAATGGATTAAGTTCAAAAGCTAAACAGTGTTTGAGTCAACACCTGGCTGAACATACGTGAGAGAAAAAATATGATCATATAATTTTTGAGTAGTTTTGAATTCTTCCTGTGAGAAAACACCAGAAGTAATCATTGGAAAATGTTTACCTGTTGACAACCTTTAAAGAACGCCCAATGAAACTGGTTTTACAAATTGCTGACAAGGCAAGATAACAGAAGGTGTCACAGATATTTTAGTAAAATGAAGCAAAAACTACAAGGATACCGTAAGTTCATTAGAATAACGCCTTATACTTAACTGCCAACACTTTTGCTAGACCTGACATATTAAGACACTTCCGAGTTCTTGTGTTCTGAGTAAACCTGATATAGAATTTTATGTCTGAAGTGTGGACAAAAAGCACAGTAACTAAGGAAATAATGGTTGAGAAGACCCAGACCCAGACTTTAATATGTCAGATTGGTTGGGCTATAATCATCCATAAAATACGATTACACTTGTTCAAGGTAATTAATTGTGTGCACTGTCGAATTAACGCTGACATTTTGCAAGTGATTAATGCACTGACCTAGAAAGAAAAATGTCGTGCACGTGGCTACCGAGTCAAAAAGTCGGAACAACAGCTGTAAGATTGACAGTACCCATCCTCATTTTATTGGAAAAACGATGCGTTTCTAAGGGGAAACAATAAAGCCAGCCTAAACGATTTTCCAGTGGGCAACAAGCTTGCTCAGGTTTGAATGACCCCTTAGTTATATCGTTCTACGACCATGACCTATGCACTTTTGGTGTCTGAATCCAACAGACCTTCGGAGAGTTATTTTGTTCACTACCTCTTAGAAGCAAATTAATTATAACAGTTTGTCGCCGTTTTTAATTGATAGCTCATGGTTTTGCTAAAGACAGGTTGTACATGAGCATTGTTTGATAGAAAGTAATCCAATGTAAAAACCGCCCAAATCCAATCTCAGTTTAGACAACAAAGCAAACCGATGTGAAAAAATAACGCATCAGCTTTTTAGTTCCACTCTAGATGGGAAACGAGCTACGGTGAATTTCAGGAAAGGCTATAAGCGAGCAAAAATTGGCTTATCATCAAGATTCGCAACTCTGCAGATTCGGATTCCGAAAGAATATCTTGAAGCATAAAGCACATTACTAAATGTACTTGACTTGATAATCCTGAAGACCTACACTCATCGATCGTGTATCAGAATGGATGGCTTGTGTCATACTACATTAACTTGATCTACTGTTAACACAAATGGTTTTATCAGATTACTTACAACAACCACAGAATAACTCGGTAGACAACAAAAATAACAGTATACCAACTCTGACGTGAAATAGAATTTATCTTGTCAAGAGTTAGTCAGTAATTGTGGCCTGAATTTACTTGAGTGATCCCATTCTGATTCTTTGGTAATCACAAATTGCACAACTTGTTACAACTGTTCTGAAATTAACTGTTTACCTGCTTCAGTGAAATGTGTCAATTCCGAAGTTGCTTTGTACAAATTGATTTTTCACTCACAAAATCAAGCAAGCCTCCAGCAGACACAATCAACATTCTGTAGACAGTAACTAAGCAGTCATTCAACCAATTCAAATTAACTGTCTCACCAACAGATGTGTATCTAAAAATGCTTGCAAAATTTGGTAAATGGCGAGTAACAACGTTTCGCATTTAAGGAACCACATATGTACAAAATGGAGTCCACACTTCAAAGCGAATGCATGTAAGCACATAACCAGTATGATTGAATCGTATTTGCTGGTCAATCGTTAATGGTCGAAACTGTATGAAGAACACTGTGAACTATATTGTGTGTATCAATTATGTAGAAAGGGCGGTGTATTTATTTTAACGTAATGTATGCTTGCTTTTCGAAGTGAATAGAATAAATTAGGTTCCCATTAGTTGTCAACAATAAAATCTACCATTACCGGTACAGGTTTATTCAGGTTGGATTGTGACTTTCTTTGGTAGCAACAGACTTTAACTGGCTCACTTAGAGAATCATCGACTCCTGATTTCGTATGGTTGTTTTTTAGTAATAAGTTGACAACAGTAATCATATTGGAATTTCAACTCCATTCGGGATACTTGTGGGGGTAATCTTGGAAAGTACTGTCAATTTATTCTCACGACCAATGAAATGGAATTTGTTTTCTCTCACCTCCTATTGTAAACGTTCACACAGGTTCAACTTACAACAACCAACGATAGTAATGAGGTTTGATTGTATTGAAGCTAATCATCCGTGTGGGCAAAATTCGAAGCGATGTGATGACAACTAAGTCACGTCTAAACCAAAAATTTTAATAGCAAAGCACATGTGCGTTAACTATAAACGATCCGAGCTTAGAGTCGTCGGGTGTTTCACTAAACAATGTGACTGAATGTACAGTGCTGAGCGAAACAGTTTTCCGTGTACATTTATCGTACGGTACAACCAGAGGAATGAAGCAAGTGCTGAGATAAACGTGATCTATCACGAAATGTATTTGCAAGATAGCAATCAGTGGATCGAAAGTTCATAAGGTCAATAAGGCTACTCACTTCAAGTACTTTCTCAAACGTACTTCTGGACGATTCAAGTGAATACATGAATCCCGTTTATTCCATCAGTCCAAGCGTCCCTAGATGAACGTTATTCGTTACAAGCAACTGGGAATACATGCAAATGTTTTGCAATGATTTTTACATGGTGCTAACCTTCAACTTGCTTTTAAAACTTAGAATAAGATGGTCAGAATAAGGCAATGGTCTCAGCTAGGAAGAACATTAAGGAAGCTCATGAACAATACAAATGTACTAGTTAATCTTGACCAATAAACATGTGACTGGCGGGCTACTGCAGAGTGTGGACCTATTCATTCAGGTAATTGGGAAAACTCAGCGAGAAGAAAGAAGTAAACCAGTTTGCCATCACTTTATAAACAGATGTTCAACTAGACATTAGGAAAATAATTCAAACAGTGCTTACAGAAACACAATCACAGCTTGGCATGTTGGCGTACTTCGACCGGGTAAAGACGCGTAGGGAAACCGTGTTGCCAGGACTATAATCGCAAAACATCGGATTCATATTCTATTCAGCTTACACAGTGTGAGTCGTATTTTGCAAAGTTTGCAAAGCCTGTACGACAGTTTTTGAGTCTGGCATGCATGTTTGTCAGGTGTGCAAACTAGGTTTAAAGCCCGAGAGAGCGAAAATGGTACCGATCTAGACAATTATCTTTTCACTGTGACCACCTCACATAACACTTTCAATTTGTCTCGGCCTCATGGTGAGGTTTTTGCAAAGAATCGACTATATTCACTCAACGAGAGAAGCTGGGGACAACAGATTTCAAACGAAGTGTCCCAGTGACTATTTTGCAACAGTGGTAACGTCGGACAGCCGCAAGCCCTAATGGTGCGTTAGACAATGAATAACACGCACGTGTGCGTGTACATCGTTCACAGGTACATCGTTACGATAACCATCCCTTTGAAAAACATTGTTCACAAGTGATGTATCTGATTTTCCTTTGAAAAATAATGCATACGAAACATCACATACCTTCGGTGATTTAAGAAAGGAGCCAATGCATAGTGCTCATATCCAGTTATACTTTTCGTGATTCAACACTCATTTGGTTGCAAATCAATATCCAAGAATGATACGTGTATTCAGTTTCATTGGGTTATTTACAAAAGCACCGGACAAGAAATAGCAGGTGGAACAGCCACAACAATGCTAACGTTTCGACAACAATCGTTTGTGAATACCGTTCAAGCTGCTTGTACATGTTAGAAAGAGAAACTTTATCTACGTTTTAAACAGCAGTCAACAACTTCGGGATTACTGCTTTAAAATACCTGAAGTGACTAGCTTAGTTACTAGTTAATTACCAATTACACTTGTTGGTGAAGTGACGAGTGTAAATACCAAGCTATAAGTGCTGTCTATCATGAACAGCGAATAAATATGGACTGACTATTCCATCATTCCCAACACCTAGTCCAGTAAGGCAGAAATGTAGAAACATTTCTTTAGTTCACAAGTGTAATAATTTCCACGACATTGAACCACACAAAACTTTTCCAATTTATAACAACCAAGCTATCTATAGATGCACTTAAATGACGTTTTTAAGTGGTGTTTTGATTCCAACGTTCTGGTTACCATGAGCAACGTGTATCGCTGTGCACTCCTCTCAACTGAGTAAACAAATGACATACCCGTAAGAAAATTGTTTTATCATTTGTGTCCACTGTAAGTTATAATTATTTAGGGAACGTTTGCCTTGTCAAAGGGCTATCGTGGTAATCACTCAATTGAGGTTTTGAGGTTTTCGAGAACGTTAAACACAACTGCAGGTTGTAACAACTTATGAAGTTTGCCAGATTCCCCAGTTCATTATCTCAGGAATTCTACCTAAGAATTTTATCCTCATAGACTGTTTGTTGAATTCTGTGGAGCACCTTGTAATGGCTGAATGACCGACTTCAACGATGAGATTTTTGGATAGCAATAGAACCCTGTAGCTCAGGTGGTTTGCTTCTCACTGGGGTCAATATATTTCTTATCTAGAGACCCACTAAATTAAATACACAAAAATGATATAAACAAACAGTTTTCAGGATGTATATGAACACTTGATGACTCAAATATCTCCTAAAAAATGGTGTATTTCAACCCTAAATCTGCACAGAACGCATGCACTCATGAACGAAGCATACGATTAGCGTCTCTTAACATCGGTTAGTTGGCTTGGTTCGCACAGAAGAATAGACTAGCCTGGCACTCGTATCCAGTCGTGCTATTAGGCAGGCGCATTCGCGTCCAGTCATGATTCTCTAAACGACCTCTGATAAATACACTTCCCCCTGAAAAAAGTACATTTGTATTCGTTTGTCACCTCTTATCATGATTCGATACCACAGTTCGCGAACCGCGTATATTTAAGCGGAATACAACCAGTACACTGGATGACGATGTGTATTGTCTTCTGTTGAAAGGTAGTTTGAACTTCCAAATATGGACATGTCAACCGACCAACATATTGTCGCCTAGAACGTTCAGTCGTTTTGGGTAGAAAATAGTAATTACAGCTGCAGTAAGTCTTACAGTAATTTCTTGTGAATCAGGCTATTAACCACGCGTCTAAAAACACGAACTCAATATTTGATTGGAAAAAGAACGTGAACTGACTAAAATAACTTCACTATATACTATTCGTTTAGTCGTTCAGTCGCTAACCCTTCAGGTGCTCGCGAATTCTATCATCTAACATACTGTGGCAAGATCACAATCCCGTAGCCCATCATCAGTTATGCGAGCCATTTGAAAATGCTTCGTTTTACAGGGCAACATAGCTCTGGTGGTTTGTGTAGAATTAATTTATGTAATCAGTGAATACACGAGCAATACGTGGAAACGGTTAAGCTACTGAAAATTAATCAGTAATAGCCATAACATTTGTCTCATTTGCTCTTTTCGAGTAGATTATCAGCCAGTATACATGTGAAAGTGTGGTGATTTAAGAGTGAGAACCAAGACTTGTTCAAATGACGACAGAGAAAGGTAGCCGACACTGACTGCGTCTATTTAGTTTCAGACACTACAGTATACAGTTCAAATGTATGATCTACTGTTCGATCCGATCAGGCGTAATCACTTAGACCATGTCATCGTGTAGTGCACCATTTTCGGTGTAGTCCTTATTATTGGCAAATTTTTCTAGTGCGCTCTTGTCTCAAATGGCTGGGAGATTAGTGTGTTTTGAAGGGTCATTCTTTGACTGCTTGCTTCAACTCAAAATTTTTCAGTGAACCGGGTTTTTCCAAAGTCACATCTCTCATTCATACATCACTTTTAGAGAAACCCGCCCATTCAGACGTCACTCACGATAACTGAGAGACTGGTCTCCAAACATCTGTTGATAACCACTTGTTGATGACCTATTGAAGGAACAAACTTCAAACATCGAGGCAATCCATAAGGCAAATATTTGTGAAACTCCCATGTTACGTTGTCTCACCACACCATAATAGTATCACTTGGAATACCCTTATTTTAACTCGGATTGCAACACAATTTAGGTCAGTTTGGGCCAGCATGCTGGTCCGAGTTACTTTGCTTTGCAGTGTCATAATAAACAGTGTAACTCTCCGCTCAAGCAATGTTTTATTTACGTTAAACTATCTGGCATTTGTTGATGTGGACTGTAGAGTTCTTAATTATTTGAAGACTACACATTTTGATCCGATAAAAGAAGAGTACAAAGCCTATAGAAGAAATTAAAGAAACATCTCCATAGGAACCTTTTGGGACGCAGTTTTGTCTCTACTGTTTTACAGAATATAAAAATATTTCTCAACTTGTAATCTAACTTCAAACTACAAACGTCATACATACCAAATTCCACGTAATCTGACTTCGTGTTAACAATTTTGCCCCAGTATTGCCGTATTTCATCCGTCATAGATGGGTTGACACTTTGGTGTCGTGTCGCTTTTACACTATTCTGTAAGAAACTCATCGATTTTACAGAGAGAACTTACATCAATCATTTGCGGAAGTCAGGTACGAATCAAGGTGAGAAACCAGTTCCACTGGATCCCAGTAAGTAAACAGTCAACATTCATTAGTACACTTGAATTCGTCGCAACCAAAATGGTTAACTTTGGGTCTCGGTTATAAAATGACATCACATAAGCCCGAACGCATTTGTGTTCAAGCCCAGTTCGAGGATTTTACCGATCAGTTACCTGATCTTAGATAAGCTAATGCTGATAACCTGGGTTGATTAAAGACTACGTTCACCGATATAGCTTATGAGTTTACCATGACTCCAATTAACAGCGTGTGTGGTATCCTAAAGCAACAAGGGCTTTGTGACAGTCATTCTAGTCAAAGATGCGTGAGTACAGATTACGTTGTCAATATTAAATGACCACACAAATTCTCGGTGAATAGAGAGACTGGATAACGGTACAGAAATAGAGGACCGTATAGGACGACATCTTCATCTGTTCCTTCAATTGAGTGTTATTGATGAACTAACGTACAACCATTCAAAGCCTTGTGGATAGTCAACACACTCATGGTTACTGCCTACCGAAGACAGACAAATCTGAGATTCTAATTAGGCTAACTTTAGCAATGACGTTGGCTAATCGCTACCCTAACTCTTTTGAAACACTATTTTCTGATACATTCCATCAAAAATTCCTTCGAAGTGGCCAGTCATTTGGACAAAAATCAATCTTGCTAACGAACTGATGTGCTCTGTAGATGTTCATTCACTGTTCACAAATTTTCCGCTACACGGAACGATTGACTATACTTGTGAGTTTGTTGACAACGGTCACATTTCGCTGCCACTTCCGACCGATATATCGAGGGAAACATAATTGTTTTGTACAGAAAATGTCAGCTTTCGCTTTCACGAGCAGTCCTACCGTCAAATAGACAGAGTAGCTTTGGGAAATCCATTAGGCCCCATCTTAGCAGACTTTTCATGGTAACAATTGAGAAACAGGTAGATACGGAGATAGAAAATTTGTCATACTGAAAACGCTTTGTCGACGATACAATAATATTCAGTCAATTCAAACGGTTGGCAGATAATCTGATGTAACGTCTAAGTAGTCATCCTAACCTGAAGTTTGCTAATGATTCTAGGGCGAAAAACTTTGCAATTTCTGGACATACCCATAATTCATCGAGAAGTTAGCTCGACCAGAATAATGTCTACCGATTTATATGTAAGTGCGGAGGAAGGCATATAGGCAGGACCGAGAAATGCTTGAGTTCCAGAATGAAGGAACATTTACTTCATTCAGCGCAGAAGCTCATGTTGCCAGAAAACATCAATGTTACTGAAACTTGTAGAGAGCCAGTTTTCTCAGTCGCTAGAGATGTCCCGACCAGTCTCCACGTTACCATTTCGTCTTAAGCATTTATAATCCTGTCAAGTCATTATAACCAAAGATTCCTAAGGCTTTCTGAAGCAGTCGCGATCAGCCGACTCAAGCCAGTTATCTGAGTTCAGAATCAACCGTTTGTGAATTTGACATCATCGTTTAATAGTAGTTCAATGTAGACTTTCTTCTTCCCACCGCAGAAACCTTGTCTACTACTACACAATACTGGCTGTGTCTATTGATAAATCTCAGCTGATACCCATTATCCTGATTGTAAGCAGTCGAAGTTCATCAGCTAAACATTCTGGCGGGCAAATGGTCATGGCACGGGCAAACAGCGTTCTGACTAATGCTCCTTTGATCTCCATTGGTGTAAAGCTTGTGAAATGGGTGTACTGACCAGTCCATGTTGGCCATCAATACACATACCACATTACTGATCCATCATGTTTACGACTGATGACGACGCCTGAAAACGGTAGGCATCCGTTCTCTTCCAACTCAAGATTAACATGATAGATGTTAAACCGTTTTACCATCTCATCAATCGTTTGTGCAAACATGAGGATGTCATCCACGGCAGTGACGAAATGTCTTGAACAATTCGCCCTTCTGCCGTCAGCATGAAAAATCCGCTAGCATCGATCCTAACGGGCACCACTTAGCGATTTCGTCTATATGTCGATAAAGGTTAATCTGAAAACCAAAGCCGATGTTCTCCGTAAACAATACTAGAGAAAATTTAAGCATCATCATGAGGATTTTTATATCAAAGATTTTAGTCTCGTTCAATCGCATATAGACTCAATAGTCTCTTGTCATGGAACATTCGGTATGTGTCAAATTTCCGTTCTAATGGCGTCGGCGCCTACACCAATCATCGAGCCAGTTTGTGGTGTGCATGTCTAAAATTGACTTAATCTCGTCGCCTCACTCGAATAACCGAATCAACCGCATTGCGAAAATAGAGTGACATCCATTTACACAGGTAACTTTCAACATATTGACATTCCCGTCTTAGTAATAGAAGATTCATCAGACAGTCTGTTTTAAATTTATCACCTAAAGCTTCTTGAATTTTGAGTTGTTTTATATTTGTTTTTGAGGTATTTGATGTTGTGCTGTATCAGAATACTTCGTGACGGGATCCTTTTATTTTGTGAAGGAAAACATTGAGATATGTTGATATTTTCGCACGTGCAGAGCTCGTTGATTCTGAACTTCTGATGTGAAACTAGTTGAAATATTTTTCAGATTTACCAAGCAGTCTCTTCGTGTATGTCCGGTCTGCTTTAAAAAGGTTTTGGATGACACCCCATCCTGATAGAGACAGCCGTATGTGACTGATGAACTCGGTCATCAGTTGACCTGTCCACACGAATGCTGCTACTCCAGCCGGTTGGTAGGTGTTTGCAACAGTTTGTTCACTTTACATAGACATATCTTGTATTTGGTTACTTTCACTTTACGTCCACAATAGTGGTCGGATGACTCCATATATTTCAAAGTGTTTTTGAATGACCGAAAAGTCTCAATCCAGACGCGTACGAAATGTCCACCTTGAATTAAAAAACTTTTGGTTTTCCCTGAAGCTTTTTTCAGTTTGATGAACTTTTTGACATTCAGCTGTTCATGACAGTGATATATAATTGTATTCATTGTCAAAAAGTAAGGGAATGGTGATATATGGAAAGACAACCTGTACTTTCTCAGCAAGCTGCATTCTACTTGTGTTATTCATGCTAGTCTTCCGTGTGTACTTTCTAACCATCTGTTGTAAGTAGAACAGCTAGCATCTGATGTCTATCCACTTGCACACATCTAGCAGTGCGAAGCTCTGCTCCATTTCGCATGTACACTTCACGCTCACTTAGATAGATAGATGTTATTTTCTGGCAGTGCAAACGTACAGCAATTTTATAACACTATTTGTTAAAATCTTTCTATTGAATGGCAGTAACCCCCCGTATAAGTTCTACAACTATGATGAATCTAACTAGGGGCTTCTGTTCACTATCCAAGTGTTCCTGAAACGTTCACTACAACTCTCTACGCGAGACATTGGGACGTTAACTACACACCTGAATATACTGTTGATACATGATCTCAAGCGAGACGTCATCAAAAATGAAACAACCCCCAACGATCTGTCACCTCCGCTGCTTCTGTTATTCGCTAAAGTGACCTCAAAGAAGGTTTGGGTTTAGCTTTCCTCACCAAAGTGAAACTGACTTTTACACACGTGTAAGAATATGTGCTTGGTATAACATACTAATCAGCCTACAGCTTGTAAATTTTATTACGATGTACTAGCTCATTGTCTAAAAACTATTGGGCGTTGTCATTACAGAAAGAGCAGTTGTTCTGTTTGTACTATGTGCCAGATAAAATCAGCTGCATCTATTTAGAAAAAAACAGTTGGATAATTTGACCCGAATCAAATAACCAGCATGTGTTGGCGCCCACTTCCATTCCGCAGTGTTGTTGTGGTAAGTTCGACGAGACTGGCCACTGAAGTGGTCCTCACTTGGGGTCTGTTCTTCGACCCAGTGATTATGTTTCACTAACCTAAACTACTGGACACTTCCTTGTTAGAAACACCGTGTCTTTGTGACCTGGTATGCTGAGCAGCTCCGAATTGGATTGGTACCATTGTTTGTTACTGAAACAATTTGCATTCGGGAACCAAGTTTATAGTCCGTCAAAAGCACCCATCTTAAATTAACTGAGTTGATTTGACGAATGCCTGTTAGCTGAGGGAATTTTCAGCTGGTTATGCGACGGTCAAATTGTGAATAGTTTGAATGAACATATAACGCATACAGAACTAATCGAGGGTTAATATTACATCTGAATCGCCCTGGACTTAAAGTTGGCCATCGAAATGAAACGTTTGTTTAAAGTGACTACGTGAATCTGCGAACTACACAGCGATCCGCCGTAACTGTTGTGGGTAACTCCAAAGCATCTCATTAATTATTGCATACGTTACAAGCATTTTTAAGGACCGGATAGTCGCGAAGATACACAAAAGTCAACTGACCATTCAATTTAAAACTAATAATCGAGTTAGCATTCGTTTGGATTTACTCCTATCAACGATAACCACGGTGGTGTGCTCTCGCAAAACTGTCATAGGTCTGGGAATAAACAGTTGTAGAGTTTCCGAGGTTTGGTTTGTTGCCCACTAAATTCATATCACATGACTCCATTTCAACAAAAATGCACACAGAATTTGCATCGATAGGTGACGAATGAGGTGCCCTGTCTCAGGCTAAATTAAATACATTTTGGTCGCAATCAAAAAGAGAACGTGCACACTGCCAAGAAGGTAAACGTGTGTTGTAGAGCCCTACCTTGTTAGATTTTCTCGGCCGGTGACAGTAGAACTAAATGGAAAACATTAAAATTCCAGTCTTTCTCGGAAAATTGATAGCAATAATCTACGATTTTCATATTGTCAATTGGGGGATAACTGGAAGGTCCGTAAAATCCTTCCAGGAATCTTTGGTTTATCTCAAACACTAATCAGTGCAAACTGCTCCACCGTGCGTCTGTATCTATGATCCAAGTCTACGTTTGAAATACCCGCCATTAAGTGTCAGTGTATTAAAGCAGTCTATGAACCAGAAGACAAGTTGATCATTCAAACGCGAAAAACCAAAGTTATTGGACGAATTAATCCTAAGGGACAACGACAAGAAGTGAAGAAGATAAACTGTTTAACCGCTGCTGGCAATTTGAGGGTAATCCATTCAGTAACGCATACACAACAATTCCAATGACGCTTACTCAGACGGTCGAGTTAAAAGGACTATCTGCCTAGTCAAGTAAACGTCAGAAAAAGTGACCAGAAGAACTGAAACGGCAATGTTTGAAAAATCAACATAAAATTGCCGTCTCACGTTAACTGTGAATTAACCAAATATACAAATCATCTAGCAGAAAAGCTTCCAAGATGGAGCAAACAAACACGCGTCCGTAAATGGTTATCCGTCAACGGAACTTGAGTTCATTAACACAATTGGGTATATGCGAAAGTGAAAAAGGGTCAAACGATACCAAGATTAAGGGTTTTAACCGATAAGCCATGTTAGTAAACATATTGTGAACAGTTATGGTACAAAATTGATTATTACTGTTTACAACACACAGCAAATACAAATAAGGACATGATGGAGAAAAGCTTTCTACAACCAAAACGAACATGCCTCAAGCAGTTTATCGCTTATTACCACATTCATCATAATAGGATAGGCGCACCAGAGGGGGTTCAACGAACTCAACAGAAACGTTACGAAATACCCACTTGTAACAGGCAGTACAGGTCATCATTCGATCATAAAATAATGCTCACTCCGTTTTATCAATTGGAACTTTTCAGAAATCAGCTTCTGGAGCTACACTCACCTAGTGGAGTCAAGACTGCCATCACTGTCGATCACACGTCACTTGGTGCCCTCTGGACAAAATGTTACAGCTGCTAATGTTTTCAAAACCAACTACACGACTGACAGTCAACGACTGTTTCAGGTCGTTGAGGCTGTTGCTGTTCACAGGTAGAAACCACTATTCTGCCAAGAGTACAATATGATCGTCAATCAGTAACTGCTGTGGTGAATGAACAATTGTATTGTTTTTGCATCTATAGGTTTTGTGTACGTGTGCTTGGACTGTCTGTGTGGTCGTGCATTGCCTTTCAATAATCTTGTTTGTTTCTGTTGTATAAACATCAACACTACAACGTGCACCTGATAAGATGTAGTGAATTTCGCCAGGTAGTAAATCATGCAATCTGCTGCCTTCGACTTTTTTGGACACTTTTTTCGGGGAACAACTGTTTTGAATTGTTCACGCTATGAAATGTGTTGTGGTCTTCCCCACCAGTAATTGTACAAGTTTGATAGAAATTACTGGATGGAGGTATAATTTATTTGAGACGAAATCAATGAATGAACAAACGAAACCAGTCCAGAAAGATAGCTGTCAATAAAAAGAGGCTGAGTTACTAAATTCCACGGATGAACGCATAAAGTTTTTGCCCGGTGGAAGCCTTATACGTTCAACGAGCCGCAATCACTGCAGAAAGATATCACTCAGTGGTAAATCTTGCAGAATTACCATCAGACTAGTCGCTGCAATAAAGACAGATTTTTGGTTTGATTTCTGTTGCATTTTTTTAGTCAGGTAAGATCATCAGAAACAAAGCGGATGGTGGTCTTGTAAGTGAACATGACAAAAAAGAAACTTCTGCCTAGTGGGCCAGTCGGCTGTTACAAATCACCGTAGGGAATAGTTTGACGAGTCTGTTATTGGCCTAACAATGTGTTAGGTCTATGTACAATGAGTTATCGTTGTTCAGATTAACACCACTCAATAGATCAGTTCGATTTTCAACTTTCACGCATAATATATGTCAAGATCTATCTGCAATGTGATTGATCGTACCCAACCACCAAAATTTACTTTCATTCTGTCGCTGCCTCATTTGGAACTGGGGCTTTTGACGCCGAAACACTAATTATCAAGTCACTAACTCACTCATATATTTGACGCGTTTATTCGATGTCCACTCGACTGGATGAAATAGGATTGAATGACAATTACAGTTTCTCTTGAACACGTCACCATTGGAATATAATACTTGAAAATCAGTTCAATCACATTCTGCTTGTGCGACTGTGCGGGAAGGCGCTAATTGGTCTTCTAAGGGGGCGCACTGCTGAAGCTTTTTAAAAAAACGTGTGATCTTCTAACTTGCCAAACTGATAACTGACCAAATTTGACTATCCTGAAGACGATCTCTGTAATTAATCTCGTTAATTTTGACAAATCTACCCCGAATGGTTTGGAATCATGAAAATATTCAGCGAGATCCTCGACACGCATACTAAAGGTATTCTTAGACAAAAGTGTTCATTCGTAGATGCCACTGTGTTAAGTTTGTTCATGTGCGTTTAGTAAGTTTGTCGTTTTATGTCTAGTACGATGCCGAATGTCAAATTCGTTGAAGCATGCTCGGTTTACATTGTATAAAGTTTATCTCAAATTTGCCTCTATTTGTACATTGTGTTGTACGTAGCAAACGACCAGGACGAATTTTATATCATGACTGTGCATATACAATATATATTTTCTTTCTTTTTATAACTACCACTGATTAGTTTTGGAAGTTTTTCATATTAATGTTTTATTGGTCTTACTTCTATATGTACTTGATCGTTTTGAAGTTCACTCAGTGGTGATTATTTGCAAACTCGCTTTTTGGTTGATTCATTTTTAAAACACATGTCGGTTGGGTAACTTGTGTATCCGGTTAATTTACACGCAAGATGTGAGGGCACATTTCCATCCCTGCATAAATTTTATTTCTTTGAATCGACCTTTCCGGTGTTTTTGTACTTGGAAAATAATTCTATTAACTCAGCTGTCTGAATGAATGTGGATGTGATTGTCGATTACGCGTGACTGGATGAATTATCCTAAAGCGCCAGCAGCTATTTAATATAATTTATGTGTGTACATACCAAGTTCTCATATAGCGTCACCCAATAAGTCTCATTCTCCGCTTGCCAACTTCACAATATATATTAGTACGAACTTTTCATGATTAGATCGTATTCACACACTACCTTTGGGTATCTTCGTAAATTTGTCTTTCCTCGCTGACAGCAAACCTTCAGTTGAAGACCATTTGTGCACAAAGTACATTGCCTAAGGTTATAACTGAAATGATTAACAAAAATAAACGGTACTCAAATGTCTGCATTTTTATGTCAGTCATTTCAGTTTGTCCATCTTATCATTTAAATGTATGATTAGAGAAAAAGAGTTGGCATAGTTTATTTTGTGATGCAAAACTGTCATTTTCGATCAAACTATCTAGAAGCTTCATCTGAAAAATTATTCTAACTATGTTTGAATTGCAGGCCCCTTGACCGTTTATCTTTCACTCTGTTAAAACACAGAAGAAACAGATAAACTTGTGTCAGGATGTGTCCCATTTTCATTGTAGCAGCTATAACGTGCTGCAACGAATACGTTTGTGAACAAACGCTTTTGAATGAACTTGGTATAAGACCACGTTGGCACCAACCGATGGATCTCAGTAAAAGTGGTAGAATAGTTTTATTGAAGAGTTAAAAACTATGTCAGTAGTCAAGTAAGAGAGTCCAATTAATTTTGTAGCATGTGAATAAAATAAAAGACAAAAACAACCATTATTCCAATTCTTTTTTTAACAAACACCGAGCTCGTGATTTTCATAATTCATATTTCCACAACGCATAGTTGGTGGCAACTTTCTTATTCAGAGCAATTTTACCGACCCGCACCTTTCAGTAATATTCAGTACAAGGACAAATGCATGTACCAAATTCTTTGCGATGGCACGGTTAAAAAAATAACCAGTTTAGCAAGTAATATTGTGGTAAAAAGGCGCCCAGTAAAGCAGAATCTTTATTACCCGACTTGCTGGTTGCTGTGCTACGCGCACGATTGGGTTTTTGTACCAGAATTCCGATTTACAACGCCCGCGGTTTCCGCACACACGTCTTGTGCCCTTTTGTCTGTTTTGTATCTGGCCGATGCCTTCTGTCGGGAGTTTCCCGCCTGCCGTTCCTCATTCGTTGGTGCGATCTCATTGAACGATGGTTCATCCGGTCGCCTATGCTGTCGCTGATCCGCCTGCTTTGAGGTTTTGAACGCAACTTCACCACAATTCGCCAGGTCTTGTTTTGAATTTAATGTATGAATCACGTTCAGTTTCAATCCAAATATGAACGTTCATTAAGAAGTAACTGTTTCTTTCATGATCTCGGTAACAGTGTATAGCTTTGTTCTTGTGGGAAAATCTTTATGCAATTTTCCACGTGATAAGTTCTCGACTGCGTTGGAATCAACATCATTTTTGGTTCACCGGAATGTTGACAAATTAATTCATTTTGACCGTTGGAAATATACTGGGGCATCATCTGAACTATATCCGTCCACATTAGAATACATGGTCTATGTTTGAAGCTACAATTAATAGTCAGCTGCCTTCCTTAGATATACTGGAATGTTTGAATGAAACAGTCGGATCAATTCAAAGTGCTCTTCGCGAAAAAGAACACATGCATTGGGTGACGCATTCAACTTGACAGACTGGATGCACACACAGTGTTTTCACAATATTTGACCAATGGGAAGGGAGTTGTACAGGTGACACTTTGAACGATAAACAGCTCTTACTAATGTTTGCACTAAATGAGTTGTAGGAAAGCTGAGTAATGCCAATACGCACAATATCCCGTTTTTAATATACATATATATAAATGTACATATATGATACACGAAAATCAGTCGAACACTCCCATTATTCTGTTGTTATGTGCACATTTTTGCCGTAAGATTAATGCCCATCTACATAACTGTTTCTGGTTACAGTAATACCAACAAATAAACAGTCAATCAGATCACCAACAAAAAATCTGTAGCATTAATAAAATAGTGGATGTGGACACATTGTCAGCAGAACTGAGTGTCCGTTTGTAACCTCGATGGCGAGCCTTCTACCAAAACTGATCCAGCAAGCAATAATAATAATAATAAGCAAATAATAACTGCCAACAACCAAATGAAGCTAATGCCATCGGTCTGGCAACAATATCTGATGAACCAATGGAAACAAAAATTGCAGTTTCATAGTTACATCCCGAAACAATCCATCGTTTCGAAGTACAGAGATTATTGTAAGCCGGAACTACCATCCAGTTTTGTATATACAAAAGTCATTATTTGTACTAGTGATGCTGTTCCAAGAGCAAATGTACTTACAATCTTGTGTCGTGGGTGATGTTCAACCTATATGAAAATCAAAATCCCCGACTACTCATCAATATTCGACTTATCTGGTTTTACTGAACGTTGTTTCTGCATTACATTGGAATGTTTTTATTTTGTTCAGCAACATAGCTGCGTTCGGGTTTTACTGATATGGTTAATTATTTCAACAGTGCGATATAAAATGACACTGAAATAGGTGTAAAAAGAGACTCAGTTTTCAACGGAAAGAATCGGTCCCCACTGTCTCGAAGAGATTAGGTTTGGTTAGGTTGAGTGAGAAATGCATACAGCTATTGTTTCCAGGTGTAGCGCCAACAACTCACTAGTATCATTAGCTTCAAGATGTTAATATTTTTGTGAAGTCGGGTAGTTCCTCCTAAGTCCTCTGGTTTCCTTTCAGAAATTAACATCACTAGCCCTGTGAATATCTGTTTGGTGTCATTTATCTGACCGGACCTAACTTTCAACTTGGTTTGCCGAACTACTTAGATATGTTATAATCTTCTGGTATATTTAGAAGACACTACAAACAGGAGAGATACACTGCTCTTCTACCAAGTGTCTTCGGCCTAGTCTGAAGCGGCAACAGTTTCTTGATTCCGCAAAGCAGACATAAATTGCCACCCATCCGACTCGACCGCCTACTGGCGTATGTGGTATGGATAACTGTTACGTTAAGATAGACCTCTTGTTGCAGTCACCATGTGTGTTTTGCAATTCTATACACCTCGCTTAAGTCCCACCAAAATATACAGTTTACACCACGTTTACACTAAAACTGGTCAAATACCAACATGCATCCTCAAGAATAGGGGTGACAAACCTTATGGACACCCAGCAAAACTCGTTACGGTCGGTCAATACTAAGGCCGTTAATCCGTCTAAACGGAACAATAAACGGTGCTCCCATTGTTCATTACTATATTACATCGTTTCGCAAACTGGTATACACGAAAGCGGTGTGGTATTGGATTGCTCTGTAACGATCTATAATCGTTGTTCCACTGTTGTGGAGAAGCGGAGATTTGCAAATGTCATCTGCTGGAATCCAAGAACAGTTGGTTGATGTCAGCGCACTAAGAATTCAAGTTTGTCCATCTGTAACGGCAGCAGTGTAGTTGAGTTTCACAAGACAGTAATAATCAAAGTGTAAGTCCTGCTGTCTACCACCGGTTATCTTACATGAAAGGAAATATAGGGTCTGCGAGTAATGAGAGTTAATTACAGAAAACAATTGCCAAGCACACGCAAAATAATCTCACGTGTGCTTAATTGCCGGATTTGATTTGCAATGCGTACATCACTAAAGCGTTCTTCACTATAACATGAATCAGGCAGAACACAGTTGAGATGGTTTAACAAGATTGCCCCCTAGTCAAACCAAAGTAGCTGTGCGCCAAAATGTAACAGTCGAAAACAGTATAACCATTTCTCTACTGTAATAACTAACCGTCACATTGCTGCAACAAAGGCAGGTTTTTGTGTTGTATGTTAATAGTGAATTTTATTTTATAATTCTGCATACACACAGCCTGAACGAGACATTAGAATGAAGTTAATAAATGAAGTTTACCGGTCTCTTGAGTTTATAACATTATGGTAACCATTCTTGATGCAATGGATAGTCAAATAGTTGGTGTGATTTAGATTGCACAAACGGGTCACAAGTGAAACATAAACAGCTCCAAACACTTCATAACGATTGGTTGTTCATCACAGGATGCTTTCGAATAAGCATGGAGTGAGTAACAATCATCTAGTGATCAATGGTGTTCATTCTGGGAGTCATATTTATTACTGTTTTGCCTGCAAGAAGTAAAATCAAATCTTTCGCAGGCGTTACTGACAAGCCATCAGAGAACATTTATAATTGTCTACGTTCATACTCTTTCATTTTTGCTGAATTTGCTTGAAGGATGTAACCTTCTATCAACGCTTTTTTGAGGTGAGCACCTCTTTGGAGTGCACAATCATCAACATGCATTTTACTGTCTATTAAAAGCGTAGTCAACCAATCGCGTAATCTGTCAAGACGATTAGATATCCTGACAAATACTCCATCTAAGACGACTAGAAGCTTGAAGATATCAAAAACAGTTCTTTTTAATCTCAGGCCAGCGAGTGATATAACTGGACAACAACGGTGTAAATCCGGGTTCAGCTAACAATCCAGGAAAAAGTGTACCTCATACGAAAGAAGCTAGCTTCCAGTCTAATGCACATGTTTAAAAACATTTCAGACAAAACAAAAACATTGGGAACTAGATAGAAATTAAGACAATGTTTATGCAGTTGTATTTCACTTACAATCATTTACACACTAATTCCATTCTTTTGTCGACCGAACACATTGTTGCGCATTCAGCATGCCCGTTGCGTTCTATCAAGCAAAAATCAAAACAATGGACATGCACGTTGGGCTGTGTGAATGTTATGTTTATTTTCTACTTTCGTACAAACACATTCGTGCGTTTGTTAACCTATGTGTACCCAGGAGATCAAATTCACGTCAGATGGTACGTCAGGAAATTTCTACGAGCATATTCTGCTTGTGCATTAGATTAACCACGACCAAATTAGTAAATATCAACACAGTCACATTCAATAATGTGAAATAATCAGACTGCCTGATTGCCCTCAAAGAAGACACACTGACTGTTCTGTTAACTTCAGTCGATGACCCCTCGACTAGGACTTATCTCTGTCATAAGACAGACCATTAACTTGTTGAATAATATACTGATTACTGGTCAGCTGTACGGGATCTTGCTTTTTACATAAATTGTACATTATCCACAACTGATTACAGATTTTTTAGTCTCAAAAACATTTCAGTCTGCTCCTTCTGAAGAAAAACACCATATTCCAATTTAGGTGTAGTGGGAGTCCCTCAGTTATGCTTACTATTGCTATGGCCGGGACCAGAACTCCGATCAGGAAATCGCGCTCACCAAGAAGCAACCAACATCACAATAAGCATGATGAAATTATGAATCATAAGTGCTCGATATTAGCTGAAGACTTCTGTCGTTTCACCCTAGAAGAATTTCTCGTCTTGTTATCATCTATTGGAGTTAACAGTTACTGTCCCCCTAAAGACGATCAGGCATTCTGAACATTACTCATAAACAAACACAGCTGACCATCTGTATTCGATTATGTAGGCGGGCCTAAACTGATGTCAGTGGGACGACAATCAACGCGGTTAACTCACGAAAGAGTAAGCGGAAGTCCAATTCCAGGCATTGCAACCGGATGCACTCCTCGCGAGCTTTAACAAGAACTTGCTTGCTGCTTTTTTCACCAAAGAGGCTGAGTGCAAGTATCAACATATCAAAATAAAATTGCATTCTCCACATAATTTTTTAATTGTAGCTTCACACGACTAGTTAAAACCGACGGATATGTGAATTTAAGGTTTGCTCAATGTATATGAAGTCGAATTTATTAAAAATAACACATAAAACGATGAGATAAATTAATCCACATTATGTTAATCGATGCTAGTAAGTCATTAGGGAATGTTAACAGCAGTCGATTTTTGTCGCTCCTTGTTTTCATTGAACTTCCCAAGTGAATGTATTCTTTTATATCTTTCAGTTGATGGCCTACCTTGAGTGATCTGTCACCGAATATCATTGCACTAAACACTACTGAAAAGGCTATTCAAAGAAGTCAACACCCCACATACTTCATAACTCGTGAATAAAAGAGCATTCTGTTTTATACTTGACTAGACATAATCTCACTGCCGTAACTAGTTTTTATCTAATATGATTCCAGTGTTATGCACGAAAGACTCGTAGCATCGAATTTGTTGGTGACCCCTCAAAATGCTTAATCGCGAGGAAATGCCGAATTAAGTGGAAAAATACATAACATTTATTTGCTGCCCTTGATTTTCCTTTGCGACGTATAATTGTTTATTCTTCATCTGAATACTGGATTAGCTTGATCACTATTTGACTTTTATTCGCATTGTTTTGCCTATTACATTCACTTACAAACTGGCATTATCAAATTGTACGAAATGATCATGCGAGCTTTGTTTCGTCGTGCAGACAGAAATGCAATTAGTTTTCAAGGAAAACTGATCAAAAGGCTCTGCTTAATAACGGCATTTTCGCGGTCACATAGTTGTTTAAATGATCAGGAACAACCATAAACATGATAGTTTGAGGCGATGGATGAATCAGTATTCGCCACCTCCGTTCCCATACAGTCCACTCTGGTCACATCGATATGATCCGGTCTGCTAAACTTTGAACGTCTGTAAGAATTGTGAATAGATTATCGTCAGTAAAGATTTCTAGCTGATTATCTATTGCATTTGAGCAAACATTTTGTCCTAATTTTTCTTCTACTTTTTATAGGGAAGCATCCGTGATAAACAGCCAAAAATATGGAACGCCACACATACTCGATCAACAGTGTTGTTTTGTCTATAACAAAAACGGAATCATACATCAATTTTCTATCATGTCAAACTGCATCATTTGTTCACATCTACATCCAAACACGTCCGCTTCTAATCTTGTCAGCGTTTGTTGGCGCAGCCACAATTAATCAAGCAGTCTTATTCCAACTATTCAAGCACTGAAAGTCGTTTGTTTGGAGATGTTTTCCATGAAATTAATCGAACTTGATCATTGATAAACTGAGGAGATAAAATTAATTCTCGGGTCTCAACGAAAACGATCATGCAAATATTTTCAGTGAGTGGACGAATATTATTAAAGAGTTGAATTCATAAAACATCACCATGGTAGTAATCCCCAAAGTTGTTCTAGCTGATCTTCTTCTATACATGAAAAATTCATGACAGCGGTAGGACTTAGATCCATTACAATAACTGTTGATAAGTGATATTGCAGGTTAGATGGGAATTTTAAGTTGGTATAGATAGATAGTACAGACAGCAATTTCGATAGACAATCTACGATACATTTTATAATGTACGCATCAGTGTTCAACAAACGAACGTAGAGAAGTCAGCCATCCGTTTCGGCTTTTCTGCTATCCGGTGTGATACAATTCATTTGTATGTATCAAAGGAAATATGGCCAAACGACCATAGCCAGTAAATAGCGAAGGAAATGCATACATCGTTGAGTTGATTAGACGCCTGTCTCCTGGATCAACAGGTTTTCAAATGATACTATTGCATTAGGATTTATTTATCCATTAGTCAGCAAGTTATCATTGATACCAACCCCATTAAGAATACATCTCACAAGGGAAGTGGTAAAGTTTAGCGGACTTTGAATCCAAGAAATAATTTTCCTGGTCATAGTTGTTTATTCAGTGTATAAGAGAATAAATCAGAGAGTGTCTTAACAAGTTTATTTCTGGGTAAGCCTAGTTTTTCAGATATTTTTCACAAACTCCTGTCCTGTTAATTCCAGCAAACAACATCGATATCATGTTATATCAGTCTTGCTAGTAGCACTTTATCAACTCCACACAGTGATGAGCATTGAGGTGTTTATTCGGTTATCTTTCCATCACTTAATAACTGAACTGTCTACCGTTCAACGTGACTCTTTTTTATGTTCCTGCTGAAAGTTTTACGTCAACTTTTATTAGGGTTTATAATTAATTGTACATCACCAATAAAAACATTGGTTGCTACTGACACTCATCTGTGGACATTTCCGATCAAATGTAATTTCAAAACGACAAGGCAGTTATGGTATGTTGATAAGGTGATCTTGACAACCTCGAAAAAGTTGCCACCGGATATCCTCTAATCGGGACAAACAAGTGGTTTACTAGTTTTGAGTTCATACTAGTACGTTGCCAATAAAGGTATAAATCACCCCAAAACACAGATTTAAGGCGGTTTGCAACGTTGTGCATTAATGGACGGACGGTGAGTTAACTATACAATTCAGTTGAAAAGTTGCGCACTGAATTTTCAGCTAAATACTTGCCAAGCGATTAAACAAATTTAGCGAATATGCAATTGGGATACATAACCAAAACAAGATTGCAGCATTAAGCGAACTAGCTTATAATTTGATATTCCTTCCAGTTCCGCTATTCTCCCTATTGAGGATATGAAGTTATATGTTCAAATCAACTTGACTGATTTAGCTGAAAACCTTAAGACAATTTTCTTTTCAACTACGTTCGAGATGTGGA
>LUCH01000667.1:74834-141405 GCA_013368495.1 Paragonimus heterotremus | reverse complement strand
TAATCAAGGTTCATTGGTCTTCGTGTTAAATCTCGGTAAAATGCGTTTAATTCCCAATCTGATGGAGGAAAGTGCTAATCCATCAAATACAACTGACGTTTAGTAAAAACGAAGTTAATCACATACTAGTGCCAATAATAAGCATCAATTCTGGTGTGTCTACTTGTCGAAGATACGTCCAGAACGAAATTGGTAAGGATGAAATTAACCGAACTATTGGTAAAATCTTGTTTTGAGTAGTGTAGGCGGACTAATCAATAACAGTGGTACATTGGGTCTCACGGGTTCAGTACAGATTGCAAAACGGATGCTTCACCGCTGGATTAACAGCTCTTAAATGATAATAACACCGCATACCAAAGGGTTAGTGAAGAGGTGTCAAGGATACCGTCTGCTGAAATCCAACTCAGCAATGACAGAGGCTACCTGTAATATACTTGCGCACTGATTAGTTTAAGACCTCAAGGTAGGAAGTTTTGTAAAAGGAACCGGTATCAAAAGAAGGTCACATTATTCAATCAGATCCCCCTCAAATTTGAACACAAACACACCACTGCTTCCATGTCTAACGAAAGTTTGCTTTCAATATTTCAAGTCACTGCCAACATACAGGATAAAAAAAATATCGCCAGTTTACATACACTGTAGAAAATAAAATGCAGCATACCAGTGTGATCAGTTAATTAACGTAAAGCATAACAACCAATTATTCAACTGGTTTTAGTTAACCCTGTTGTTCCCCATGGGCTTAACACAGGTCTTCCACAGCTCGTTCCAGTGATCTCGATTTGTAAAGCACTGATCACTGGTCAGTGTTGCACTGACAATGATATTAAACAGGTTATACAGAACCCTCAACGTGTGAATGCATGTCGGTAAGCTTGGATTCGTTTACTCACTAACTCATGACAATTACTTAACAAGCAACTTCGCAGAATACTCAACTATGCGGGCATTCGATTAAAATGTGATCAATGTTAGCTGGACTACCACGAACACCATGAGGATTTGTGGAATAGAATACGGAACCATTAAAAATTGCGCGTACAATTTGAGTTACTACGGCAGATAAAGAGTAAGTGACGCTAAAACTTTTGAACAAAACTAGGACTGCCTTCTGTTCTCAGCGGTTGTCTAAATTTAAATTTAAATTACACGCATTCATAAGAGAGGAACAGGGAAGTAAGACGTCTCTGTCTAAAAAATATAGCTAACATTGGCAACACCTAAGGACGGCTTTTCAAGACAGGCATGCTTTTTGAGGTGACGTTTTAACGAAAAAGGTAAGCAATAACAACTCAATCGCTAATGAGTTGCAGAAGTCCTCAGGAGTGTTTCATACTGACATGTAGTAGTACTTGCACATAAACCATTAGAGGTGGCTCTCATTCAGTCAGTCAAGAACAATTGGTTAGAGGTCGCTCTTCAAAACTTGACTATAAAATAAGCATGCCAAATGTCAGGCTGAAAAACTTCGTCGATAGACTATATATAAAGTGTGACAACTTTGTGGGAACAACCTACTTCATTGACACTTTCAAAACTCTGTCCCATTGGCACGTACACGGTGAATAACGGAGGCACGGTTATTTCACCCACTACTTCAAACTATTGCCATAAATTGCCAGTGGTGTATCTGCGTATGTAGTTTTTGTTGTTGTGGGTATGTCTGTCGGTTGTGTCAATGTGTCTGGTTGATGGACTGGAGTGTTACATACAATCGTTGTTTTTTCGTTCAGTCTTTTATTCTCGTCCTTCTACTGGAACACTCTGATTCATTCAACAATTTGTAAAGCACTGTTTCCTCCTAAAAGCTTGAAAAGAAAAGTCAATACTGTAAGCTTGCACAGGGTATTCCCCACAATTTGGTTGCAGTTATTTCTGAGCGACATTTGAGTTCATAAACAGATCTGTGAACACATGTAAACTATGCTAGATGAGATCAATTAATTGAAAACCTCTGGAAACTAATACGAACGACTACTTTCAAACTAATGACAGTCGATTATACATTCTACTTGCAAACGCTATCAGGCAAATCTGATAAAATGTCCGGGTTTGAAAAAATAGATTTTTGGGTTATATTAAAGGTTGCTTTAAAACAGCTGATATTACATTTATCGTTCCTCCTGTTAATTTGGCTGGTTTGCGGGAAAAAGTAGAACACAATCAAACCGATGTATTTCCCATCACAGTGGACCAAAATATCTTTTGCAGAAAATGAACTGAAAATGAACTTCATGCAAAATACAGCTTTCCAAAGTTAGTCATAATTATGATGATAAAACATGATGGTCCTCATTATGGCACTGTTTATCTATATATGCTCTTAATGCCATGGTTCATAAGTGTTGTTATCTACATTTTCGGCCAGTTTATCTAGTTACACTGAGATCACTTAGTTTTTATGATGAATTTAAAAAATCTCATTCATATTACTTAAGTAAAATAGTGTTTATCTCCGTATCACCATAAAATAAAATAACTTGTTCAAAGTAATCTGCGTACACAACTGGAATGCATTAATAGTAAGAGTACAAATAAAGTCAACACTTTACAAGGCAGCTATAGACGATTTAATTTTTAAAGTCTGCAAATGAATTGTCCATAAATATTGGTCAGTTTGCCAGCTGTAGCTGTTAAAACGACTCGTTTGAACAGCATCTGATGCAGGCTTTTAATTCCACTGCAGTATTCCGATTACAGCCTTAATCAGATATTCAACAGTACGGCGTCGGTTTGCAATTCACAAAGGACATCCGACTAGAAACGTTAAATTATACAATTTTCTGAATGCTTATTTGACAACTTGCAGATATTTTCACCAACCAGTAAAGGGCATTTTATGCCTTGTTTAATTACATACCAGTTTAAAAAGAAACCAACATTCCAGTCGGAACCATTTCTCAGTTGGAATCGGTATACAAAACATGTCCAGATTTGCTGCGACAGCTAACTCACTTCACACGTGGACAGTTTTAATCTAGGTTAACAGGCATTGTTGCTGTTTGTTTTCAAACAGCTCAAACTGAGTAACTGAAATTACACAGCTTTGTAAGCAAAGCCCCTATGGGGTTATTAAACTACGCGTGCATAGGTCAGCTAACGTTAATGTTCGTATTTTTGTCTGGTTACCTTTCTCGTTGTCTGTCCGTTTGTTCTTCCGTTACATCATTATACTGTCAGTTTGACAAACCACTGTACTTAGCTGTGCACATATTTCAGTATAGTTGATCATATCAATTCATTTGCATCATTGAACTGTTCAACCGTTTCCATTGTCCTTGGAAAAAAAGGGAGATTATTGATCTTCTCCTAATCGATAGAAACTCAAGGGCCACAACTGATTTATGTTACTCGTTACCGCGGAAGAATAACGGTATGAGCAGGCAGCTTTTGGTTGCACAATCGATAATGATTGACGAAGACCAGACTGGAGTTTTACCCATCATTGTTAGAGATGCTTGCTTTGAAAAAGGATGACAAGGAAACGTACCTGCATGCAAAAGCAGCGATGAGACTTCAGTGACGTTTAAGCTGAAAGTAAACAACTTTCCAAATGTTCATCAATAACCCAATATTGTTAATTCAACCAAAGGTTCCAAAATTAATGTTTTGTGGATTTAACCTAGCTTATCCATTTTAAAGTAGTTTAGCTCTATTTTGAAGAAATGAGAGATCAACTTTGGGAATCTAGTTCGCGGTCAAACCTGAATAAGCAACAATAACACCATGTAATTATGTGGTGTGTGCTGTATCTGGTGGGATACAAACTACACCTAACGCTCAAAACTTTTCCACATAGACTCAGTTACACGCTTGTTCCATATTTTACGGAGAAAACACTTAATGATCCAAGAGACCGACTGTTCCACAGATAGTTCACGCTGTAATTTGTGTAAGTCACTTTTGGGCATTTGATTTGTACCAATAATAAACTGTAAGGCAAAGTTTTGGGTTTGTTTTGGACCAAAATGGGGAAACTCTAGGTTCTGACCATATTTGAGTGAATGTTATGGCGTGCTACTCTACTCGTTGGTTCGAGACAAATCAAGGTCGACAGTTTTCAAATTTGGCTTTCTTCCTCTAGAGCACGCAAACTTGATCTGTCCTACATGAAGTTAGATAAATAATTCGTTATTTGTAATAACTCGACTACACTATTCTTAAGGTGAACAATCGAGTGAAACCAACATTACACATATCAAAGTATATGTCAAACAATACTTGTTCCAGGCCAAATTAACGAAAAATTTGAGTTGAGCAGGTCAAATAGAATCAGGTGAATAACATGTTTCATGTAACCCATAAGAGATAGGTTTTATGCTTTTCACATAAACAACTTTTAAGTAAATGTGAGACATTTAGCTGAGTGATTTAAGTTTGCATATTAGAAATATTTGTACATATGATGGAAACCACACTCGGTAACATTTAAAGGAACTATTTGTGAGTAGCAAGAGTGGACTGACGCACAAGACGTGATAAATAGGGAATGATTGAAAAAAAATCTGCAGATAAATTACTGTCTTTGAGTTTGATTCAATGCTTATAGCTCTACGATCACATGTGATTGTACAACAGTAACCTGAAAACTTGTAGATTTTAGAAGATGCAATGTTCAGTATTGTAGGGGTGAGATTATGTCCAGCAAATTATATACAAAATGTATTCCCTGCCAGACACTTGAAGATCGGTTGATGTTTGTCCGACATAGCCGTAATATCGAATACCCTGACTAATTACACGAGTGGCTTACTAACTGGTTCGCACCTGATTAACCGAGGTGCATCGAAGTAATGTTAAGTTAAAAACGAAACTGTTAGAAAAAAATATTTTCCACTTCAGTGCTGGATGTAATTATTTGATACTAGATAATTATCAATTTACTTAGTTGAACTCCCCTAGTTGATATTCTTGATGTTCGAAACTACCTGCAGAAATTCCCGTTGCTTAGCAGTGAATTCATTGAAAACTACGTTTACAATTCAGTTTGAACCACACGATGTGAGTTCTGTCAATGAGACTGCTAGAAATATTGCACCACATGAATTACTTCAGCTTTGCCTGGGTTATCAAGTGCAACAGTAATACAGAAAACCTATAATCGTGCAATAAAACATGTCTACGTCAAACTGTACGTTCAGCGACATGGTGAATCCTTCAATAAATCCACTTGCTTTTGCTTTTCTCCCTAATATCCTAGAATATACCGGCGGAAAAGCTTCAGTAACATCACGCTTCTGTGATGAACGGAAACATAGAATTTTGACACTCGATATAGAAAATTTTCTACTTGAGCTAAGCACCATGAGGACTTTCTCTACATTTAACACATCTGTGTTACAGTGGAAGTGCATTTTAAAGGTCAGATATCAATGCTGTTTGCGTTGTGCAATGCATTTCGGCATTGGAATGCAAAACTCGAGAAAACACTGTGTTTTCAACCAGATATATCGGCCGTTGAGCGACGATGCGTTTTAGGACAATTTGTTGGTGTCTTGAGTAGAGCGCTTTCGCTCGCCCAGTCATACAGAATACAGAGATTCAGTTGGCTGGGTTATCTGCTGTAAATGCTAATCACTCACTTTTGTGCCGAACACTTCAAGCGGATACCATAGACATTGTATATAAAGTTTAAGGATAAACGACGACCTCTCATGGACTATACCGTTGAATGAGTCGTGTTCATCTTCTGATTTTGAGACCTCATCGTTCAGACGGTTGTAATCTGAGAATGTTCGAATCGCCGACAGATATTCAGATTGAATAACGTACCTGTTGCAGTTGCTTGCCAAACCAAGCTTTAATGGAGGAAGGCAATGAAAGCTGTGGGATAAAGCTAAGTAACATTTGTTTGTGTGATGCACAGATATAGACGCCAATATGAAGAATGTATATTTCAAAGTGAACATCGCCCACAAGTGGTCGCAGCTGTCGCAATCCCATAGACTTTCCATTTATCTCCTTCCGAAAAGAAGCACTAGACTCGAGTTTTGCTCCCATTAGAGCTCGTCAGCAGTGTATATCCTTGCCACTGCAGAGACTAGAACTCCGGCCTGGCTTTCACGAGACAACCCTGTTTACACTCACACGACCGAATTATCATCGCATGTGAACACAACCACTTTTTTTCTTGTGAGTAATGATCAGGCTATCCGATCGCCTCGAGAGGAGACACATTTACTGCCTGTTAACTCCAATCCATAACCCCCCGATTAGGACTTCCTAGACAGGTCGAAATCTCCGATCTCATTAAACCTGCTACGCGATATTAGATAACTGATGAGTAGACGACGATATGGTCAATTTCAAATTGATTCTATTGAAGCCTTCATCGCAATTTCTTTTGCAGACTATTGGTGGCTTTAATTTGAGTCAAACTGGGAATCTAAACATACCAATCAAACGTTAATATTCTAAGTCATGAGCCACATTTTTTAGCCATTAACACAATCATTGGAGAATTCTCTCGGTGAAGTAAGACTGTCGTTGGCAAAAGTTGCTGATACATGCAAAAACCATAACAGTTTGCTGATATAACAAATAACGCTTCGTTTACCGTCCGGCGTAATCAGCTCAAGCAGGCTTTTAGCTGCGAATGTACCAAAAATATACAGAACAATGTCACCAATACATCTATGCAGCATGCTGTCCGGATGAAACGTATGTTTATTGCCAAACATTACACACTTACACGGATGTCTTCATGACGAGTGACATTCTGGCTACTTAAAACGGTATACAGTTTACTCCTGCTTAACGAAAGTTGACCCGTCATTGAGAAGTAATCGTAACAAAAATAGTAGTATAATTTTTTTTCACTTGAAAGTGGGAGCTTGAAAGTTATTTCCGTCGACGAATAACCTTTTGTTGCGTTATAAATCAGTGGGTCAACGCTGCTTTCTTTTCGTTCAAATAAAACCGTTGATCACATTTTTTATTTTTATTCTCCCTTCTATATGTGTCCCTCGGGAAACTACGAATAACAAATGTTGACCTCCAAGTTCAGTTGACAATCTTCTGTAGGGACAGATTCGTTTACTTCAAAAACTGTGTTCTGTACAATTTTCCGTTCAACTTATTTCGCCTTTGTATATTTGCTATAGCAGAGAGCAAACCAGTAACTTTTATGTGAAATAGACTTTGTGAATCAACGGACACCACGTATACATTTTGTAGTGTCTATTCATCAGAACGAATAAGCAATCAGTGGCGTGTAATATCTGTAAGAAACAGGATTTTAATGGTGTGGTCAAGTGAACCTCAGCGGGACAGGGACTATGAGGTTCAAGAATCATGCAGCTGAAAACAAACTTTACTGAAAGACATGTGCATATATTAGTAGGTTCGAAACAGAATATATACCGACGAAACATTCCACATACTACACTCCATTTATTGTGTAATTACCAGCTGGAGATCTTTTTTCTCATATTCTCTCAGATCCCATCGGTGAGCTCAGTTCGCAGAGATTGAGATTTAAGGACACAATTTTCTTAGGGGCAGTAGGATGGATCTGTGCAAAATGACTAACGTTTGTCGGTATGCGTCGCCAGTAATTTTTGTGGAATTATGCATCATGCTCAGTTGGTTCAAAGAAGAATATACCTTCAACCTAACTGAGAAGTCGTGACCACGTGGCTAACAGTCGGACAGAACAGAATGATTCTGTTCATTCTCTTTTCGAAATGATCGGGCAAGCTGAATACTATTCATATAAGGTTGTGGTTGAACATTTAGATTTCATCATTTTGAGGTTGTCGCCGTTGTGATTAACAAACTAGACTCTCGAGCACGAGGGCCAGAATGCAATCTGGACAATGATATGCATTACGAATGAGCTATAATAAG
Source organism: Paragonimus heterotremus (assembly GCA_013368495.1). Classification (NCBI taxonomy): domain Eukaryota; kingdom Metazoa; phylum Platyhelminthes; class Trematoda; order Plagiorchiida; family Troglotrematidae; genus Paragonimus; species Paragonimus heterotremus. The sequence goes on along the minus strand of LUCH01000667.1, from coordinate 133,551 downwards.
TGTCAAACTCCAGTCTAGTGCTTCCTTTTGAAGGGGGCTAGCTGGAAAGCTTACCTGAATGCGAAGGCTGCGATCAGGTGTGAGTGGTGTTCAATCTTGGAAGAACAACCTCTTGTTGATTTGCGGGGTAGGTTACTTCCTTATAGATCATGAACACTGCTTGTTGCAACAGACGTTTCATCGGCTTTCAAGTTGACTTACAAATAAGTGATCGTGTACCGGTATGTAGCACATTGAAATGAATATTGGTCTCTGTTACCTGCTGAGGTAATCATTCAAAAAAAAAAACTAGCCTGTGCGGCACTAGGCAATTCCAATTTATTGGACAGAGAGCACCTTTTTTAAAAAGGAACAGCAACATTTACTACTGCTAATGTTTATTGAGTGTCATCGCGTTTTGACTGACCGGTTCACTGCTACTTTCCTTAAAGTTTTTACCCAACAACTCATTTTTTTAGCCTGAGTTACACTCAAATAACTTGCTTTAATCTCTAATTCTTTTAGACTAATTCGGTGGAGCATCTGATTGTCGTTTCTCATCAGTTGGCGCCGATCGACCACAACTGCGTCTGTGATAGCTTGTGGGCAAAATCTGTTGGCTGAAACGTCACGATCAGGAAACCGTATCAGATCAGTTTTAGTACAGTCTCTCATGCACTTTCACCATAGTTTACATGAATAAAGACCTGTTCAATTGTCGGTTTATATGTATGTCGTTCTCTTAGCTATGTTATGGCAGTGTGATCTGATTTTAGAATATTCAGTCGTCCAGACCAAGCTGTGTTCGCCTGCTGCCGGGTAAAATGTGTTGAGAAACGTGTGAGTCATAATAATTCAGCATAACCAGATTTAGTCAGAGAAACATACATTCATACGCGGAACGAGCTAGTCACTCCTGGACACAAGTCCGATTAAACCAAAATATGGATTATAAAGCGTTTTTGGGAAAGTTTACATTAATCAACTACAGAGTTCTGCAAACGAAAGTCAGTGCCACAGCAAGTCCTCTTCTATATGGTATCCACAAACCAATGACGTTTATCGGTTTGACATTATGGCTATGAAAAATCAGAGTCTATCAATGGTGCCGTAAACCTAAAACCATTGTGTGATGTGCCCCGGATTCTGTAGGAAATTTTTCTATTTTCCTATCAGTGTGTTAGTAATTTGTAAACATGTATCGTTCATAATTGCAATTTTCTTTTTTTTAATCGTTCAGTGGAAAATTCATCAAGAAACCAAAATTCGTTAAGGGACTATTCTATTTTTACTTTCTCTATTTGCACTCATCTTTGCACGTCAAGTCCCAGTCTAACGCTATCTTTCAAAAGTTGAAACATTTAAAAAGACGTCTCTCAACAACCAGATTTTATCATTTGTGGACTGCGATGGTCAAAACGTTGGGACGATGGAGCCGAGTGACTTGACCTGAAATACATGCACACTCCCGTACTAGTTAGTCATGAATTGGTTTCACCGGTGTGCTGAGCCCGCTCACTAACCCGACTCTGTTAAACAGTGTGTTTCTTGGGCATTTGTAGTGTGTTCACATGCTGCATGTATGCCGTTGTAATGTTCTCCCCCGGATCTGTAGTCCAACCAAAACTATGAATTCGATACACTCCATGCAAGTGACGGATGTTGTGTTCCTGTTCACTTGTGGGTCATGGTTTACTATTTGTACGCCCCCACCCTACATTCCATTTCATATTTTCACACAAGCAACTAAGCTGGCTCCAATTAAGGATGCGTTCCTCACTTGCGTTTGCTCGTAAGAAAACTAGTTTAAAACAGTGTACTATTGACAAAAAAGGAGATAATTTAATGATGGACACATCTCGAGATTTACTGGAGCAGGCTTATTTTATTTGGATCAGACAAGAATTATGGATGTAACTGATTCGGTTAGCTATGTGTGCAGTGCTGCAACTGGTTCTCTAATCTCATCTTAGTTCTCTACACTTCAGCGTATCAAAGTGGTTCGGAATATCCCAAAAAGTGTGCTAATATAGATGCAGATAATGGAGGCACTGTTGACAATGGTACAGGTTAGAACAATAAATTTTCATTAGACCACCCAGACTGTGAACTACCAACCGTCGTAGTGTTTAGCAATAATGAGCTTTAGAGTCTTCGTCTATAATTATTTTAATGAAAATATAAATGTCAGTGTTCAATTTACTGATGTTCCAAAGAAATGGTAAATACTTTCATACCCTCAGGGTGTCAGTTCTTTGGTAAACTGCGGAACACTTTGTTCTGGCTTTCATGTAATTCCTTTCTGCTTTACTATGATACATTTGGTGCGCTTTTCCTGGCTAACATGCAAGAAAGTTTCTATGGATTTCAATCGAAACCCCAGCTCACTGTTACTTCTGTGTATTCTACGGACAAATTCCTTTCAACAGTACCCTCGGTTGCAATCGATACAACACGGTTACATTTAAAAGGTGGAGTAACACGCAGGTGTAGGGGATCACGTTGAACAAAATAAGTTTGATTCAAGAATGCAGTGGTTACAGTGTACCCTCCATTTGTTTACATTCACGGACAGTACAAAAGCAAACTTACCAAGCAAACTTTGCTAGTCTACAAGCAAAAGGAAACCGCTGGTTACAGTCAACAATCAAATTCAAAGGTGGTTACTCAACGCAAATGTATGCATGTGAATGCATGCACGAGAGTTAATTTCGTAAGGATCAACTAACAGTAGATGGCACAGCTAATGTGGAGTGTATCAGAACAGACCAGTAGTTCTATTTATGTCGATGTTTGTGCTCTCACCGAGGTTCGTAAAAACCAGGCCTCATTTAGATCTGAATGTTCACCAGCAGGTGAGTGATGAACGTCGTTTTCATTTTGAAGCTCAACAGGGTATTTGGGATGACCGTGAAATTCCAACAATGTAACTGAGGAGAAAATCACATGATTAGGGTGTAGGAATACGTAACGAATGTTTTGAAACAGGATTCTGCGTTGACACTGTTAAAACACGTATGCCTTCACTACAAGTATATCGTGTTAACCTCAGTCAGCGTTGAAGCTACTTATGTTCAACAATATGTGGGACATATTTTACACGAAACCGAGCAGTCAGTCTGTACAGCCCGACCAGATATGTCATTCATACTTGGTACTCACTGCAAATGTGAGTCACTTCTCTAGGGTCAACATATTCACAACAGAATAACGGGTTACAAGCAAACGGGATGAAATCAGTAGATTTGCGTCACTCGCCGGAGCTGTATTCGCAAGTCGGGATTATGTATAAGTAACAACTAGTGGGAAGCCGAGCAGTTTGAATGGTTTCCTGCAAAACGTAAAGAAATAGGCCGCATCTCCAATAGGACACAATTGTCATACAGTGATATCGTTGTGCGCTGAACGGGAATTCAGTGTGAAACTTACTTCAGACACCGAAACTGTTCCACTCATTTAAAAAGTACGGTTTTTAAACGTAATATTTGGCGAATTGCTGATTTCACGCATTACGCCAAAATTCTTTTTTCAGTTATCTAAACGAACTGTTTGTCCACATCGTAACTCGAGCGACTACATTCCACGTTGTCTACAGAATGATTATTTAGATAAGTATTAGTTCGAACGGCTAGCCAGAACGATGATGAACATTAACATGAACAACCCTCCACTCTAGTGTGCCATTAAGAAAACATACAGTGCAAATTTTAATGACGATCAGTTGTGCAACGTAATTGTTAATATCGATTCAAATGTATTAATAGAATGCACCGTTGAATATAAGAGAAATGAGGTATGTTTACGAAGTGGTTAGTTTAAGCATGCCGTTTAGTTTGTAACATACATTCAAACACCGTCTAAGTTTATTTGCTAATAAAGAGTTGTAGATATTCTCCGGAAATATCGATTAGATAGCCAGAGTTGAGGTTGTTTTCTCTCAGTGCACATCAGTGATTCGTTTGCTATTAAGAATACACCTTACTCACAAAATGATCGATGAAAATTTGTTTGCTTCGTTCTCTAGATTCTCGTACAACTATATAACAAAGCTAAAAGCGTGTTTATTTTGAGATTATTGAATGAATTATCATTTGGGTGGCCGAAAGATTAGTGTAGTAAGCTGAGCACAATGATGCTTTAACGGTCGATATAGCGTCATAAAACATCTCTACATAATTCTGTTAGTTCTGCCTAATATGTGTTGGCTTCACTAACTAGACGTACGTCGCAGAAAACGTGTTCACTCGAATACCATAAATTTCTGCTTACTGTCAACATTTTTCTTAAACGTTTCAATTTAATTACTATTTTATACTCTTCCGTACCTGTGAATATTCGTTAATTGAAATGTAGTGTCAACATGTAGAAATCGCAACAGCTGTTTTGAACAGGTCTATAACAGATAACCAATACAAATACGACAGAAATGTATATCCATCTGCAAGACAATGCATGTAAAGAGCAGTCAACCAAGAATCCTGAAGTTGAAAAAGAAATTACTGACGGAAACCATGCGTAACCTGGAGTATCTCTGCATGGTGACCGTGAGTTATTGAAACACAAAACTATTCAGGTAGCAGCTTTCTTCATCCACTTCTTTCAAAAAACGATTGCTATAAGACACTGTTTTGACTGGCCATGTTGTCTCGTTTTGTGTTGGAAAGTGACAGGGTAGGTTAGTCAGTGTTGTTTAATAGTAACCTTTTTCTGTCGTCGAAGCATTTGTTAGAACGTTAAGTTAGAGAAACTCTAGTGTGCGACATATTAAAATTGACTTAGGATTCGGTTGTGTTAAACACGTGGCATGAAAGATGAAGACATCCAGTCGATCATTTTGATTACGTGTATTTCTATCTTATCCACACCATTCTGCGCAAAATATTGCGAGTTAATTCAACACAGGTGCATATTTCATTTCAAGCTTTGGAAATAGAGAGGGTCGTGGAGTGTCGTTTGTGTTCAACTCATAATTTCGCAATCCACCGTGCAGGTAGATCTAGGGATGATAAACTATCCTGGAGGGGAAAGATGCATCACATGCTTTGAACATTATGCGAATTATGTGGTGTATTATACACACTCGCTTTAGATGATATCACATTTAAACATTGGTTCATCTTTCCGCATGCGATATGACGGCCTTCAGTTTGGTCACTAAGCGGAGTATCCGAATGCATTCATTCCAGGAATTATCGTCACCTCTGAAATGATTACGTTTACATGTAACATACTATAGACAATTAGGCCAACAATCCTGGGCATTTTGTAAATTTCTCATTGTTTGCAAAAATAAATTTCAGTTTCTAAGTCAACGCAGTAAAAGAGACTGATTCAAAGTTCAATATAATCTTTCAGTATAGTTGCAATGTACTAATCCTGTCGGTCATTAATTATTGGCTAAAATTTATTCATTTTAACATTACAACTAAACCATATTCCGAAAATCTGTGTAAAGGTACAAAAAAGGTGTGTTCATGGCCGACTGGTTTCAAGTTCACAAACGTTTGACATTAATACACACAAATATTTTCCTCGTAAAATCCAACAATCACACTGTTTCGTACTGTTTGTCCGAGACTCGCGTGACAAACGATTCGAGCAACCAAAAGTCACAGGCTACCAAAAGTTACATTTGGTCTGACCCCTCACCTGCTCAGCAGTGTACACTCACAACACTCATTGTTCACTAAATTCCCAAGGATTGTTTTCTACTTGTGGCAATATAACGCTTGTAAACAAAAAGACCACCTACCGGACGTTTATGCAAATATGGAAACTTATACATCGTAAGATCTTCAGAAAGGTAAATCATGAAATGTTTTTGGGACGGTCAATAGTAAAGCATTTTTAATAATGGTGTGTACCTCATCATCTTTGGGAGTTGTTTCCTCCTACTCAAACGTTCATTGATGAAACTTCCCATTTTCAGCATCCCGTACTGTCGTTCACGTCACGGTTTACATAAACCTTAAAGTTTGCTGCCGAATAAAAAGTGCAATTACTCGAAGCCCTGACGAATTATTTTGACGAAGATCGTGGAAACGCATATCGAATGTGTTGATTACCATACTTTTGTGCGATTGTATTCAACGTGCTTGAACAGAACAAACAAACTACGGTCAGCAAAACAAGCTTGCCAACTTGCATTAGGGTCCGGTATTTTGACCGCAACTAGAGGGTTGAGTTTTCTAGCGGAAAAGACCCGTAAGCAATTATCTAACTGCAAGTATGTATGTTCCTATAGTACAGCCTTTACTAACGCTTTGACTTTCATGATTCTATTCATTGGTTCGATTGATAGTGACGGTTCCCAATTTTTTTTTCTGTCTTAATAAAGTATTTCCACTTTGCTATTGCAAATGTTTTCATTATACCTTACCATACACAAATGTTTACCCGACCAGTTTTTTTCCAAATCGTTATAACTGTGTCGTGGTGGGCATCCACATAATAACGCTACAGCTGTAAGAGGTAAGTAGTTTTCAGCTGACCAGTATATGTTTCTCTATTACAGGAAAAGTGCCGGATTATGCTACGGTTTTCTAACTACAGATGGTTAATAAGTATAACAGATATGTTTGAATGTAAGTAGATAGCTATTATCATTAACGTCGACATCTCCATCACAGATAACACGGCAGAGATCCGAGTTCTTCACTAATTACCCCATAACAACAAAAAGTATGAGCCCCGCTGGAAAGCAAAGGAGAAGTAAGAGATGGAACTAACTTGGCAGAAATAGTTACATCAAAACTGAAGGTTTCAAAATCAAAGCGCTTATACTTCTCAGTCAGAGTGCAAAGTTATTATTAAACAGCAAGACATCATCTGCATGCACTGACCTTCTTTATCAATTACGATAACTTCTCAGAAGATTCAACCACATAACGACAGCGCTCACCCAACTCACTGCCATTTTCCCTGAGTTCCTCAACCATCAGCTTCACGTGCTTCTAGAGCTGCAGCTTAGAAGATGAACTAGACGTACAGCAACTAATTACTTCCCGATTGGCTTACCATCTTCAGTAAGACGTCGACAAGGCGAGTTACTGTCAACAGGGAAATTACACTGGCAGTGCGTTTTATAATGTTCATTGCATTATATATATTACGCAACGTATTTTTTGCGTTGAAATAGGAGCAAACGCGGTTTAGTTTAACTCTGTTAATCAAACTTCTTTTCTTAAAAACTGCAAAACAAAACATAGAATACCTTCAAAATTTTCAGTTGTTTTATAGTTAGCAAACATCAGTTAATTAGTAACGTAGAAATCAGCAGCAGTCAGAAATTAATGATACTCAACTATACGGGAATAGTATCGCCTTTTTCTCTTGTGAAAATGCCTGAATCAAATCAAACCATTGCGTAATTGACTTCTGCCAGGTGAACAAAACAGTGAACAAGCTGGCAAAATGGCTGAAGTAACGTAATACGAAACTAACTTCTGCGTTGTGTAACAGCATTGTAAAATAGTTCACTCATGTTGTTTACCTTTGAAAACAAAGTGGACATAATACAGCTGTTCTAAACTGGTTAAATATCCTGCCACCAAAACGTAAGCATGGAGGTAAGTCGGCAAGGAGATCAAGTAAAAAAACGAATGACTTAGTATAAACATTTCTTACGGCCTTTTTTTGAAACATCTTGTATTCACGTTCCCCTTGCTTGTGTAATTGTGACGTTCTTCAATGCATTTTGGATAAAAATAGGTCTTAACTCAAATAGCAGTAATCGCGTTTCACTGAAGACCTTGAGCAGAAAACTGAGCCCTCAGAACGATTACCGTGCAATTGCCAAATATTTCCTGCCGTTTGGTCAAACAATCGTCCGTGGATGTGTATCTCTTGTTCATTTTTACGCAAACATCATTAAGCGAAGAATGCAGTTGACTGTCTACAGATTCTTTTCTTTAAAACATTTTGAATCAGCTTATCGTTGATCTAGCAAACAATGACCTAGTGGAACCACAACGAACCTCTTTGAAAATAAACGAAGATTATGTAGTCCCTATTCGAAATGTGCTTCTGTAACCATGCCTTTATATATTTCACTGACCTGATAAAATAATACAAACTGCATAATACGAAAAGAACCATTCGATGTTTTTCTATTAGATGAATGTTAATTAAGACCCAAAAATAATTTCGGTAAAAACGTTCTCCAACATTGGAAACATTTCAACTAATGCTCTTCTCGAGGTTTGGCACAGATTGATCAAAAATCCCATGACATTTTATAGTGAGCTAGCCGAGGGTTTCTTTTCACGCGTGAACGGTCTAAATAGATATCTGTGCCATATGTAAACACTACTGAAAAACCTGTGCAGGTTATCATGAATGTTCGACCATGATCATTGTCTTGGTAATCCTAACACATTGACATGACCGCACTGTAATAACATTTAATACGCCTCAGGAATGTGCTTTTCTACAATGACACTGAATAGTCTAAAGCTGGACCTCAGTAGCAGCTGAGGTGAAAGTGGCCCAATGAAAAAATCTGGGCTTTTCGATTGCAAATTCGACCAAAACAAGACGAATAAATAATGCTGTACAACACACTAACCTGACCAAAACAAACAAGGGTAAAACGATTACAAACTGAGTTTCTTATAAAAACGTGACATTTCTGAAGAAAAATCAAACAAGGCTTGTTGAAAGCCGATGAACCATTAACCTGAAAGGCAGAACTGATCATTCTGCATAAAGAAATTCACGTGGTGGCTAAATTAATCTAGTAGAACGAACTTATCAATTTAGAGTCAAACAAGAAACAAAGTTAACAATAGCCTAATGCTTTTGAAAACGCATTAAAGTTGAATAAATTGAGCCCTCACTCATACGTGCTTTAACTCCGAACATTTTTATGTCGTGTGTAATTTATAACGCTGCCGAAATAGTGGAAATTGATTTTTTCTAATGCTTCAGTCATACTGAATAACTTTTGAAAAAGCAAACAAATTATGTGAAAAAGATATGCTGTTTGGAGCAGTACGTATGAAACATTATCACAGGAGCACATGAAGAGGAACACTGCCGTCCTACCGTTAAGTAGATACATGCACTGGCTCGGCTAACACTCGATTCAGGTAGCTGGGAATTGTTCTAACACGCCAATTACATTGAATGTTTTAACGCCACTTCCCACCAAACTGCACCTTTATGTGACAGAATTAATGTGTGTAGCCGCACACCTACATATGCAAGGCACTGTGAGGGTCGATATGAATGAATGTCGAAACCTCCTTTTCCACTTAGATTTTCAAGGATCACTAGACATTCTGTAACAATAGATGGCTTTTTTCAGGCCCAATACAGTTCCAGTTTCTATGTGCAACAGAGGCGCATTTCTTATCACATTTCCACAATCTGCTTTTCGGCTTTAACTTTCAACCCTTCCGATCATATATACAGCATTCTTCCACTTATACCTGCCGCGTAGTTCGCATTGCATCAATCTGTTGCATCCGTTCACGTCTGTGAATAGCACCCAAATGGTAAGACAGTAGTTCCACTTCATAAAGTCCTACAATCACGAATTTTAGACTGTTTTATCATCAGAGGTTTATTTGCAACAGGAACTAGTTCGTAACAATGACAGCGTAACTGGAAAGCAGTTCATAGACTACATTATTTCCTGAACGAAGGAAAGTCTGTGCAAATTCAGAATGGCCATAACTTAGTTAACAATGTATAGGATGACTCAACCCACACAGGTTCGTGCAGAAATATATCTGGGCCAAAGCTAAACTTAAGAAGTGTATCAAAAAATGATGTCGAGTTAATTTCACCAGTGTGTTGGTGCAACAATTGTTTTCTCGGTATGATAGGTGTATCCGATAACCCTACGTGGTGTAAGACGTTCAAACCTGGCCGAATATCTATTTAAGTGATTAAAAAAGAAAATTAGCACGCTAAATGTAAAACCGCTGGCGCATTTCTCATAAAAATAATTCAGTTTTTGACGAATTTTTAAAGCATGACTCAAAAAAGACAAAGATTATGCTGTAATTAACACTTTTCCAGATGAAAACCACAATCGATATTATTTTCGAAGATCATTAATCTGGGTGACCTGTTGATGACAGATCTACGTTAAATGGTTAATTGCAGTTATCTCTGTTTACATTCCATTCGGTTAATGCTATGCATGCAAGCGAAGTAACAAACGCGTAAACATAAAAGTATCAACAAGCATACGATCGAAACAGTACTGTCAGTGTTTTTAATTGTTGTTTATTGTCAATCAAAATCTGATGAGGGATAAACTGTAGTACTTTCCAGCCAGGAAAACAGCCTGCTACGAATGACAGAAATGAATCAGATGGTATTATTTCATCATATCCTGTGTTGTGGTTGATTTACTCACCTAACTTCAAGTATATATTACCTAGCGTCCATATTTTCGATCGAAGGTGCTAGTACAAAAAGTAGTTTAGAAAAATGCCACGAGAAACACCGTCAAACAGCGAGCAATCTGAAAATGGCCACTTTTTGTTTTCGCGTTACATCAAAAGCTCAATTAATAAGTGAACATTTAAAATTGTATTAGACAATATTCTTGTTCATGATTGAATTGTAGAATTTGTGCGATGGTTTGCCATTTACAAACAGACTCCAGCTTTGGGACAGAAAGCACAAAACAACGAAAGCATGATGAGTTATAACGGGTACAAGGAAGAAAGAAACAAACAGCATCTGCACGTCGCACAGATTTAACTGCGTCAGAGAACTTTACTCAAAAGGTCTGACTAAGTGTACATGTATTATTGACAAAAACCCCACTGTTTCTCGTTTCTCGGAATATCCTGTGCACATGATAAGGGCAACACATTAGCACCTTAGATATATCGCTCATTCCTAACAGCCTGATCTTCAAAAACCCGTTTTCCGCTAAGGTTGGAAACTTGTTGATCCGCATTCTTTCTCTTTATTGAGCGAGTTAGGATTGTGGTCCGCTGAGTCTATGCATGTTGTTTCCTTCAAATATTAGTCTTGTGTGATAAGTTGTTGTCCTGCGGCGTTGCCACGAACTGCTTAAATCATATACTATGGGCATGAATAACAAGTGGCTGCTGTTTTGAGTTTGTTTAAGAACCAGCTTGTTGACTGAACTAAAACCGTATTACCACGTGCGTGAACATAACGGCGTAGTCGCTAAGTTTTGGGCAGTTCTATTGAAACAACTTTTGACCAACAGCCAAAAAAATATCTGGTGGGCAGGCTCTCAAAGTAATTTGAAACGTTCCCGACCAAAATACCCTCTGTTTCATGTAAACGTTGGTACGTACATGGAAGACAAAAATTATCAATGTGATCAAAACTTGTGAGCACTTTCATCGTGACTGTCCAGATAGTTTACTGAGTGGTTGTCTCCGAGATTTATCCAATGTTCACTTTGTAACTCTCAATAGAAAACCGCGTTGCTTTTGTTGACACTTCAAAAGGCCGAGTATTGTCAGCATGTGAACGCCGTTGCATGTGTTAGTCTGTAGAGCTGAGACCCCGACTACCTACTGTGTTTGGTAGATTGTCTAGCCCACCGAGAATATTATTTAGCAGACCAGTTTTCAAATCGATATAGTTGACGAAGCTGCTATGGTAGTTGCATTTATAGTAATGATAGTTAATTTGAACTACAACGTAGCAAACATCGCTACATGCATGTGGCTATCGTTTGCCTAAATATGAAACACAGTATTTAGGGAATAAGTTTGAATAACAGCAGTGAGGATAGTGTACGTCGCTGAGCACATAAAACAGACATGAGCGTGGCCTTCCAATCTACAAGTTTACAAACGCACACTGTCTGAATACTTACTCCCCCAGGGCCAATAAAAAACACCTGTTATTCCATTTCATTATTAATCATCCATTTAGCTAGTGTTGACCACCGGTCATTCTGTGCGGTTGGTCTTTACTAGCCCACAAGTAATTCCATCATGTCCAGCATACTGACTCTCACCGACTGAAGCATTTGACAGTCGACTTTGTATCGTGGACAAGTGAACTTGGATTCCCGTCCAAGCGTTGTTCGTATAAGTAAGGCAGCTAAAACTCATGAGTGAAGGCTATGATTAGGATATGAGCATTATTATGAACTCAAGTGGCAACATTAATCGGTGCCGAAAGGAAAGTGCGACTGGTGCAAATCATTATCTCACGGAAGTTGCTGGAATATTGTCTGTGAACTGTCTTGCGTTTCCGAACATTGCCTTCTGCTTAACCAGAACAGCAAGCTGAAGATCACTAAATTTAGAGGGGTCATTTGTACAGTTAGCCTTGATACTATTTTGAAAATATATTACCTACTAAGTACTATATTTATCATCGACTGCATAACCTCAAACAGTTCCCATCTACAAAACGATCTAAGCTGCGGATTATCCACAGTTACCTCTTTCCCCAGAAAACCCGAATAGTTCAGATATCAGTTTATATTTTACATATTTGGATTAGAAAGTAGTCCGCGCTTATCTGAGTGATTGTTTGGTAACGGAAAATTGATTGTGTTCAGAAAAATGCTACGGTACAAAAGTTTGATAATTACGCTCAGTCTTACACGAATTTATTACGCTTGTGGTAACTTCTAACAACACATTTTACACTAATTTTGATAGCCACCCATGCTGCAGTGGGCCCTGTTATCAGTAGTCATCTCACATTTATAGATAATGCCGGTACCTTTATATCCTGACCATTAGAATGAGAAAAGCTAAATCTAACATTCTAGTCTAGTTCACACTTTGCTGCACACAGTACATCAGTTGGGGCTGTTGAGTCTATTGTGCCAACAATGTGACCAACTTATTTGCGGCAATTTACCATTGAATAAATGAAATTACTTGATATTTTATCGACCACAACCGGAATGGGTACTTTAAATGTTAGAAAATAAACAGAATAGTGTGAGGGGTAGGAAATGTTGGCGCCCTATATGCACATCGCATTTACAGTATAGGCTGAAGTACACAACTCGGCTGGGAGAACCTATGCATCACCACGTCATATCGAATCCACCGAATAGTATATAAAATAGACCTATCGATTTAACTTTGAAATATGTAGCTTGTTCGCAGAATATTCCGTGACACGCTTGAACTCACCCATATCTCAGTAGGATGGAAATCTTGATCGTCACAACGATAGTGGACCTCGACACCCTGTGACTGCTTGCGGATGTTGATAACTTGGACTAAACTGGACGATACGGTGTTCAGGCCGACAGAATCAACTCTGCTGAACAAACCAATATGTAGGGGTCCGAAGAACCTAAGTCTGCCATTCCCAAAGGTTGAGGCTTTATCAGCCATTCTTAAGACTCTAAAAGTATACAGCAATCACAAACACAGTCCCGATAAGTCACACCTCTCATCACTCAGCTTTCGGCATCTCTTATAATTTGCCTAAGCTAGGAATACCAATGGTCGCACAGACTGTTCTAATAATGACGCTAGACTAGTTGTATGCTGTGGTCTATTATGTTAGAGAGGATGTAATCCTGGACACTACTCAACGTACCGCTCTGTTTACTGGATACCTGATGAACACCCCAGTGACTCCACGTCCGCCACTCTCGGTCAGGCTGTAGTTCTCAGCGACACACTTACATATTAGATTGCCGTTAGCAATTAACTTCGTACTGTCCACTCGGCAGTTCAAGACGACAAATCCTAAAATATAGTTTCGTTCTGACCGCTGGCTTTCCAACTGACTTGAGTTTTGTTGTTGTCAAAGAAAACTTTCGCTTGGATCTGGCTGCTTTTTCAGGTCAGTGTGACTGAAACTACGAGCGCTCAGTGAACCGCCTTAGTGTCATTTAGCTAGCATGTTAGGCTTGGCATCATACCCCTCGAAAAATTGGTGATTGCTGTTCCAACTGTATGCTGATCAATTAGTGCTGGCTTCAGACATCGCGCTTCAATTTTACACTTGGATTTCTCCTACTATGGATCAGATATGGTTCCATATATACCACACAGCTGTTAGTACTAGGTAGAAAAGCTTCATTCAAGTCAGTCGCTGTTATTGGAATACACATGTCGATTAGAATTTTGCTTCGGATAGTGGCTGGTTTAACTTGTGCGGACGATGCAGCACATTCCTCTGAGCTGAATCATTCGGCAATTTTGCGTGTGTACAAGAATGGAGATAAAATCTGTCGCAAAGATTATGAGGGTCACCTTGACCCCAGTCATACGTGGAGTTTTGGCATTAATCATGATCGATCGACTGACTGGAGACGAGGAGACAGACAGTAAAGAGGAACAGATCGGTTTTAGTTTTGAACAAAGATAAGTTGACCCAGATTAGACTTCTAGCAAAGTTTTTGAGCAACGTCGTACGTATCGATGATAAACAAATGCATGGATACAACACACTTGCATGTGAACAAACATTTGGCACTTCACTCCCATAATTCAGCTCAAATCACGGTCTACAGTTTACAGTCTAACAGTTTTGTCACCAAAAGCAATCTACGCTAAGACTGCCCACTTTTAACATTTCACGAAAGTAAGGCGTGCACGAAGTAATGTAAAAATTCCCGCGGCACTTCCAAGGTATTTGAGTGTTCTGGTAGGAGATAGATTTACATGACAGACGACAAATTTACATTAAGGCCGACAAAATACTGACATTATAGGATTTATGCTTGAGTAGATTTCGTTGCATCTCCACTGACGTTTACTGCAGACGATTGAAAATGTACAGAATTCTAAACCAGGAAACAATCATCAAAGGTCGAAGTTCAAAACGAGTTCGGTTGATATCACGGCAACGTCAACATCGCAAATAATTCCTTTTGTAAACACAAAATGAAGTGATGGCATCCGATTACAATGGCCTCGGCATACCGTAGCAAAAGTTTGCTTCGAGCTGAGATCAAGACGTGAAATACCTTTGATGAGTGAATCCCATGTTGCGTCATCAAGTGATGCTGGGCAGCCGATGACGCTGGCTTCTTCAGGGTGTATGTTGTCGAGTTGCTCGATTATGTGACTGTTTGATGAACCCATTCTGGTAAGTGTACGGCGACCCTGGTTCCTAGCCAGTTCTCAGTTCTGCCAGCATAGGATGTTCCACATCTACATTTGCATTCATAGACTACGTTTGATTTGGCAAACTGATGCATCGGTTGTATAACCGGGGTGTGGGAACTCGAACCGTTCTGTACAGGATCACCGGTTTCGCGTCAAAAAACGAGCGAACAACAGCTAACCTTTGTGAGGTTTATGATGCCATCCTAGCAACCGAACTGGTTTTAAACTTCCAACTTTCGTGGTTGTTTCGTGGTTTGGAAATTTGTACATTTTCATTTGTCTGCAGTAAACACCAGTGGAAATGCAGCGAAACCTACTTCGAGCATAAATCGTGTAATGTCAGTCAGTTGTCGGCTTTATTCAAATCCTTAACGGAAAGTGGTTGTTTCAGATTTGAATTGGGCTGACAATAAGTTGTTATTTGACCATTTTTAACAGCAAACATAACGCTGGAGCTTACCCTGATTCGAACTAGGGTCTCACATTACAAAGTGTTTCCACAAGAATGTCGGATTATTCAGCTATATTAATGAATAACCGACGGTACTACTGGGACTGGAATAACAGTATACATATTCAAGGTAAGGACGGAATTCATTAAACTAGGACAGCCCATGCGACAGACAGCCACCCGTCTGAATCTTAAAGGTTGCGCATCTAAGGCGGCTAGGCGCGGTTTGCTGTTTTACAGCAGTTGAAAGCAGTAAAAGACAAATCATTTTCAAGTATTTGCTCATCTACACTTACAATCAGTCATGCCCATTGGATAGCACCAGCCAATGAGCAGAAAGAGGTCAGGAAATGGGTGGTGACTTTGATTGTCCGACAAATTTCATGTATCCAACATTTAAGTATACAAAGACGTAGAGGGTTATGCCTTTTACTGAAGATGTCAGCTAATAGTCTGTCATTCCAAACACTTTTTAGTGATGCTGGGATCCACTAGCCTAAAGTTCGAGATGAGCAGATTAAGACCTGCGTGTATTTCGCATTGTAACATACGGGGGAAGCTATCACTATACATTGTTTCAATAAATGCCTACTAGTACTTCGGTTGAACACCACTCACTTATGATTACAGGCTTTTTATTCGCATGGAAGTGTACGTTCATCCACTATTCAACGTGTGTTCTTTACTTGGAGTGTGCTTACCTCGTAACGATAACAAGTGAATATCTTCTACTGTATGACTTCATTATTCCATGAAACGATACAAAAGCAACAGAAAGGAAAGAAAGAGTTTGTACACTTTATCAGTCAAGTGTAAGCAAATTGAGATTCTCCCACTTCAATCAAACGGACGAAGCAAGCGAGGTAAAAGCATTCATTCAGAAACGCATCACCGTAATCCGGGCGTTAAGCAAGCGATTGACAAATTAGATCGATAAGTCAGCCGTGTGTATCAACCTTGTCTCCAGTTAGGCATATTGCCTTGTTCATAGTATGACTCGCCCCAACCTCCTAATCAAGAGAGTTAACTGTAATGCACCTGATTCTATGAAAAATATTTTTACCATTGTCTCACTAGCACAGCATGAAAGAGTCGCTACGTCGAAATACGCGAAGATACTGAAACGATCGATTGAACCTAACATTATTTACACGAAATTGTTGTTGTATCTCAAAAGCAGTAACCGGACATCACTTTTATGAGCTCGTTGATATTTTTATTAAATAGTTTGCTTGGAGACATCAAGAAAAAGCGCGAATTAGAGGTCGGACGTATATACTCGTGTTCAACAACACAGCGAAAGATCGGGTTCAGTGATTCATCTAAGAACTGGTTTGCTGAAAGTGTCAGCTGAACACCATAACTGCGACCAAGTTTGATAAATGTCCGGTTTGTACAAGTACAACATTTCCAGTTAGGCACTAGTATTTTGGATTGTTCTTGTCCAAATAAAACAAAAAATGGTTTACGTTCAGTTCAAGAAGAGATTGACAGTAGATAATCAGTCAGAGACGGTTACCAGAACCTATTTGGTAGCAAGGTCAATCAGTAGATTTAGAAATCAGAAATTTTCGCGGCTTTGTTTCTTACTAATTCAAAATATAACTCAGTTTTTTCCGTTTTTGTGGAATTGCAATGTGAAAATCATGAAAATAAATTTTCCCTAGTTACTTATAAATTTCCGACCCAGCCCGCTCAAGGTGTTTGCCGTCATGTACTGAATACGTCCAGTTTATGACAGAGTTGGCGTGAGGTTTGCTCCTGTCACAGTGACCAATTTTATGAAATGTCAACAATCCAGTCAATACGAAGGCGGAATAATTTTCTTGCGTTTGAGCTAGATATGTGATAACCATACTTGTTATTCAGAATCGGCTGTCCATTGCAACTGGTTGAAAAAGCGTGCACAGGAAAGTGATGATTAACGAATTAATCAGTAACATAAGACGAAATCGATGTGATAACCGAAGTGCAAGTCAGGCGCACGTCATTGATGATTTGGGAGCACACACAGCTGGAAGGAACAGGGATTGTGCAGAAAGGCTTAAGCTCACTTAATTTGCTGTCACAGGATACACACATAGGGAGTTTGCTAATTCAAATAGGTGGTTATAATCACGTAATTATGCGGCCAAAAATCATTGTGTATGTAGAATAATCTAAACATCATGCTGCCGAATAGATCTTGGGGAGCATGTGATATAAAAAAGCACACAACAGGCATGATCTATAACAAAACAATTTATTGTAGGCAACCAAACTTACGTCAACATCTAAGTACACTAAAGATGTTTATTCTGTCATCTTTCGGTGAAGAAGAAAACAAGTTTGGAGAGACAACCCAACTCAAAGACTCAACCCTCTATGCAAACAGCAAAAGCGAAGAGTAAACTGTAACAGATTGATGTATTTACAATGTTCATATGGTGCATGACACCCGAAATACCGTCTTTCTGTATGGATGTAACAAAATTTGTCAAATGATTCTCAGATCACAGCGACTGTTCTAACGTAATCACAATATTGCTAACGTGCATCAGTTGCAGCCATAGTTATTTCAGTTGTAGACTAGAGTTCTTATACTGATTGACATTTGCCACGTGTCCTAAACCATATCTTCGGCCTAAGAGGATTCGGCACAGACTCTTGTGTGTAGCAACTTATCAAATTTATCCGGTCCAGCAACCAAATATTTTATAGTTGCACGTACCTATGGGAAGTTAGCAAATCTACTTCAACATGAATGATGTGCACCAAGTAAGTCAGATCGACCGTTCGGAAGATTGTTTAGATTGCTCGGACCTCACTTTGTGCGTCTGAGCAGTAATATTTATTAGTAATAGTAGGGTTCGAAGTGGAAAACGATGTGGTCGGCAAAGGGGTGATGCAATCGCAGAGTACAGAGAGTTGAAGATCATATCACAAGGATACCGGTTCAATCCACCAGATGTTTTATCGGCAGAGAAGTAGACATTTTTCATAACAAGCGACTGATTTTAATTTTTAAGTTGAACATCACTTGCATTTAGTCGCAGCTTTTGCTTCCCGATAACCTTTCTAGCTAGCCTCTTTCGAATACAATTATTGGACTCGAGTTCCGCACTTGTTAGAGCGAAAGCGTTTGAGCGAACAGATGTGATTATATGCCTGTGTCCAACGTGTAGTCAATGACCCAGCATTCAACACCGTTGCCTAAGAAAAGCGTGGCCGGAGTTCTATTCCCGACTATGGCAAGGATATGCACTACTGACGAGCTCTGACAAGGGCAGAACTCGAGTCTAGGGGTTCATTTAGAAAGGGGCTGGCTAGGAGGTTTATCTAAATGGGAAATCTACGATCAAATGTGTGTTGTTCACGTAAAAATCAACCAAACCTCCGATTAATCACCAGCAAGATCGTTTTTGTTCAAAATGGAGAAATAAAATTTTAACTAGATGGGATTTGTTTAGGCTTTCGTTGATTGAGATGCCGTTTGAGAAGATTTAAAAACAGTCTTCAACTGTCGAGGATGCATTAATCAGTGAATATAACAAAAAGACGGTTATGACATCTTTCGCAGTCAGAACAGTCTTCATTCGGTTACCCTTCAAGTGGGAGAATCACACGTCAGCTGCGTTCAAAGTTCAAAGTGAACACAACCTCCAACTAACGGGATATCCCTCTCACGCCGTGACAGGTTTCGTTATGAAACGTTGCTTTTTATCGAACTAGTGAACTCAATCAACTGGTGCAAAATCTTTTCTTTATAGCACGATAAGTATTTAACCTGACATCATCGGTCTCATTCGAACAGGTCAATTGGCTTTTAAGCTAAGCCATAGGCACTGCTTGTACTCAGAATAATTAGAATACGTGAACGTTCAACGATGATTTGTTATATCTGATTTCCCTGGACAAAATTAAATTGAGTACAACACATCGCAACATAAGGCGACGATAAACTGAAATAACCAAACTAATATACTATAGTATAACGACTTAACCGTAATATAATGCATGTAATAGATATAAGAATAATATATAATAATATAATAGTATTCTAACATATATACAATAATACAGTTTAAAGTAGCAAAATAACCCCAGAGTAATACTGTAAAACACCAATATTTTAGAAGCCTTTTAAAACGTCCTGACTTAAAGTCGTTCATATGACTAATTCGGTGGAATTATATATGTGGCGTTAAGAATGTTACTTCTTCACGTTTGTTTGTCAAAAGTCACCAGACTATGCAGCTGTGTTCATTGATAAGCATAAACAAATATATTCCCGGCCCTAAACCTAACATATTGACTAAAGGTATAGCTGTTAAAATTCTTTCCACTTTAATATTGTAGTGACCACCACAGTGGATTCTTGAGAATTGGGAGCCAAGGAAGTCTGTTACTACTGAGCTTTAGCAGAAAGGTTATTCGGGTTTGATGTCTTAATTTCAAAATAGCTGGTTGAGGAACTACCTAGATGGACACGCTACAATCGACCGTGAGTTGGGTTCTACGACTGCCCACCATGACCAGGGTGAACAAACAACGATCGATAGCAAGGTTTTATTGAGTTTGAACAATTAATACTTACGATAGTTGTCTCAGCTTAGGTGTCATTTTCTGCAAACTATGGTGACGCAACTACCGGGCTTTAAAATGTTGTCCCTGCGTTCTGTACAACGATGCATGTTTGAATCTTTGAAATGAGTAGTGTATTGAACGAGTTTACTATTAATAATCAGCCGTGCTTCTGCGGGAAGCAAATCAAGATGAAATGGATTAAATTGTTATGTGTAGAGATAATAAAAAACAACCAGGGTCTGCGTTCACGCCAGAAGAACTCGTAAACCAGGAAGAACAAATATTCCTACCGCTCTTTTTGGGTCAGTGCGCCTAATTTAGAACACATATGTATTGGATTTCAACTGTAGTTGTGAAAGCCCTACGATTTTGTTGCACGTTCGTGCTTTTGAAGATAATTGTCCTTTTTCTCCTCGTTCACACTTGTCGTCAGACAATTAAAATTTAACCTGGTAAACTCCAACTTCACTGAATAATCTCAAAGTTCAAAGTGTTTCACGATTCACACCTTCTTCTCTCACTAAAACAGAATTCACAGAAATTTGAAAGTTTGCCAAAACAAATACTCATTTCTTGTTACGAAAATGAAATTTCAAAACATGTATATGCGTCAATCAAGCGCAAACGTTGTCAGGAATACTGCAAATGGTGTGTTAACCACGGTTCCAAGGAAGATATTTCTTGGTACGGAATACTTATATTTATTGAACAGTTCACTGACGATCAACAGTTAATGTTTTTTGTCCTAAGAGCTGAGTAATTAATATGAAACATGCTCATGTTTCTAAACAGTACTGGCTAACCGAATTCATCAGCCGAATGATAGCATCACACTAATATGGTTTATGGACATGGCGAATGAGAGTTGCAGTTAGTATCAATCAAAAAAATCAGTGTCTATACTCAATGGGAAAAACGGATTTACTGCATCAGACCAAGCAGGAAGTAGCAAGCTAGCAGTCACATAAATTCATGTGCCCGGATGTGGTCAAGGACATTCAGATTGATTTGAACAGAACAATATACGATTTAGATGGTGAGTGAAATCTGGATTTACATTTTTCGTTCATCGCAACTTTGCAGGAAGTGGCAAGATTGATAAAATATCTCTAGAGAGGCGATGGTCTGACTTAATATATCGGTATCTTTTTAATAAAATTGATAAATGTCATAACACTAACAGTCGTAATTCGAAAACGTATTCGATGGTAATCAGCCAAGTACAAAGTTAATTGAAAACTTGCTGGTTCGACACATTACTTAGAGCCATAAAAAACGGATTGTGGTTTTCCACAGTTGAGAGTTCTTTATGAGTGAACAAGAGAAACGAAATGGTGTTAACGGTTCCTCTGATAAAATTTGATATATGGACATGTGTCACAACATTGATTTTTTATCTGTCCAAAAACACCTCCCGATTGTGATAATGATATGTTCGCCGAGCGTGACATTTAGGTCTCAGACGTTTCACCACCAAACTAGTTGACATCATCGGTGTGTAGGTGTTTCATGGCATAGTTTTGAGCGCTTGAAACCATGTGTTCAAAAACTTCGCCCTGAAACACTTACGCATTGATGAGGTAAACACGTTTGGTGATGAAACGCTTCCTACCCAAGTGCTCAGGTCGGCGACCATACCAGTACCAGACTCATCAACCCGACCTACGAACATCATCACTGTTCACAATTATCAGAAACCTGCATGGACGCACAACCTTAAAGACCGGTCGTTACTGGGAGGCCTTTGCATGCAAAGGAGCTTCCACTTGTGAACAACTATTATTCTCGCCAGAACACCTGCGTCAAAACACTTTCCCACCAACTATCAGCTACAGACCAGCGCTCAATCATCCACAAGCATGGACAATAGCTAAGCAGACAGGAAAACGGATGTCAAGTATATTAACAGCCCATGCCCACAATTAGTTGTAAAAATATAAGAACATCCTGATACCTAGAAGAAAAGACTGCAAACAAATAATAGATGACCATCAGCTACAAAAATTAGAGGCAACGATAGAACGGTGAACAGCAAAACTCGAGAATTAGAAGAGAATGGCACTGAAAGCAAAACTCCCAAAATTAACGTAGAATGTCAACACTAACGACTACACGTCTACCAGAAACCTATCAAATTATATAGTATCCAAAGACGAACAAGACGTCCTTGTCGAATTACTCAATTTTAATATCACAGATCTAACAAGCAAAGATCAGTTGGCAAACTTGGAGCATACAATGAAATCTAAAGACTTGCCAGAGGAGGCACAGCAACAAATCCGACAAATCATCATCCCAGTCATGAGCCACAGCAGGTAGTCCAACAACCCCAACCAAACCCGAACAACAAGCATTGATTAACCTGGAAAAGAGTGACAGCATCATTATTTTGCCAGCTGACAACGAACAGATGACAGTTGTCATGGACAAAGCAAACTGCGTGGAAAAAGCAAAACAGCTGTTCAACGACACGAACACCTACCGCCTACTCAGCGCTGATCATATTACAAAGCTGGCCAACATAATCAACACCATTCTAAAAAGACTACAGGCTACGCATGAGATAAGCAAACAGGAGCGCTGGAAAATGCAACCGAATGATGCAACTGCTCCTCAGTTCAACGAACTACAGAGGATAAAAATGGTAGTATTCCACTGCGACCATTTGCATTCTTATCGAGAACACCGTCCTACAATCTGGCCAAGAATCTATTCAAACAACTAAGATACCTAATCGACGGATCAAAACATTCCATCAGCAACGCTCTGCATTTCTTTAGCAAACTGAAAAACATCACGATAGAAGAAGACGGAGCAATTCTTTCAGTTGATGTCGCAACACTCTTTATGTCCACATCCAAGCTGTGTTCATCGTCATGTACTTTGTTATCAACCCTATTTAGCAATGATTACCATGTACACTCACATGGAAAAGGAGCAGAGCTCCGCTTTGTACCGTACGTGGAATAACCGGATTGCGTTCGCTGAACAGAAACATTTGTAAATTCGATTTTGGTTATGGGTATATATCAACAGGCCACCCCGTTCGGAAGCCTTCCTGGTATTGTACAATGTCGGTGATAGTTTGTTGTGTCAGGGCAGCTAACGCATTGAAATATAAGCCCAACGTCATTCTTGTATGTTGAGCGCACATGCTGCAAAGAGATCAAGAACAAATTATCATTTAATAAGGCAAACAACTGTTCATGAAAACATGAATGTCATGAGCTAAAGCGAATTTAAAAATGACTTACGCACGACAGGATAAGCCGCAGTTTTGAATATAGAAAGCCTACAGAAGAGGTAATGCATTCACATTCCACGAACTAAAGTCACGATATAGCTAGAAAACAAAACGATAGTATCATGACAGACTTACTTAAATAGCAAAACAATGAACAGCTTGATAAACTCTGATAATGAACAACTTTTAAACCGCACAATTAGTCACGGATTATATATATGTTGGTTATTTAAACCAAAATTATGTACAGAGATGGTAAAATGGAGTTGCCGATCATAGAAAAACATCATTCCAAGTATGCTGAAAACGGACAACAGTGTGTTGCTACACAAAACAGCGCCTGTAGACATTAACAAGATGGGTCGATATGGAAATTTCCTATTAAGTTAGAAGGGTTAACAATCACCGAAGACCCCCACTTTGTAAATATGGAGCAATTGATCCTCCTGAGAGAAAATGCACATCACTCATGTTTGCGCTTTACCACATCTGTTTGGAGGAGTTCTGAACCTCGACAATGGTAAAACAAATGGATCGCTAACAAGTTCTAACCAGAAGATAACTAAAGTAATTGCCATCTTTTGAAATAGGTTGACTGGCAATTCTAATAGAATTCGAATACTGCGAATGAGTATAAGCTTTTCAATTTATCTTGATCAAATCCCACCCGGTAGTTAGTGTTGTTCAGCAGATTCGGGGAGATTAAAAATTCAAAGTGACCCAGAAGTCATGATCTCAATGTTATCCGTGGGGCTCAGCAGGACAAACACCTTGTTTTCTGTCGCGGATATCCGGCAAGCTGGTTATTAGCAGTGGTCGCTTCTGTTTCAGCAAATATCCTTATTTGGTCTTGCTTAAAATGGAGCAGTGGGAAACAAGGGCGTTTCAAATAAGAGTGATCAAAGTTTACATTATGGCTCAGGCAAAAAGATTTACTAATTATATGTAATAACAAGCGAAACGTTCGAGTCACTGTGAGTGCCTCCTTTTATCAGGAGCTGGCTGACATTTTTATGTTAGCGTGATTGTTAGTATCAAATGCAAGTTATTTTCCATTTGTTACGGTGAAAAATGTTGTATGAATGCTCACACACAACTGCTCATATGATTCTAGCATACACCAGAAAGGTCATCTGCAAATGAGGAGAGGTAATTTGAATTTACTAATACCCGTGGTGAGGTATATTTTGGCAGTAAATATGGCTTCCATCTCTCGGTCGTTTCGTATATGTTTGTTATTATTCTCCCTCTCCCAACTTTTGTGCTTAATCCACCAAACCTCTTCCATGCTAGGCTACTGGTTGCATTTCCTTCAGAATTAACTCTTGATTTATTATTCTGTTCACAGTATGCGATCCTGTTTTGGTCACTTCTCGAATATTGTTTCTGATAAAACATACAGCTAAACCTGTCCTCGAAATTGGGCAGTGGTCGATAACTTCCGTTTTCCTGGAGAATTATCTACACTGACACACCAGTTAATTTGACACCCTCTCCTTATTACGCAATAATTCTGTATTTCATGACGTTGTAACGTAACTCTGGTAGAACGCATCACCAGTGGCTTCCTCGCGATAGTCCCGAAATTCAGGTTTTAAAAATAGATCCCTTTTGGATGTCAATTTATTAAATATCTAAATGTTACCATAAGCCAAAAAATGACTTGATTTTTTCTCCGGCAACAGTTTCCCAATGAAACGATGTGAGTTTCAGCTTATGTTTCACCTCTATGAGTGCTTTCAACCCCCAGAGCATCATTTTCCGTCTCCTGAAGCCACGTGTGTTTCAGTCTTTTCAGACGTAAGCAACATCAATCTATATAAGCAACAACGTTACTGGAGGCAACACGTGACTCAGAAAAAATACAAAACATACCATGACAATTACAAGCGTTATCGTCAATCTCGAGTACGTGGATTAACGAACTGTTAGTCGATGATTGCGCGACCAAGTAAAATATAACTGGAGTCTTAAAACAAGTGTATGTCATGCAGATGGCTGAGGCGCGTGCACAACAACGAGCAACTGCTCCAAATAGTCGTACAGTTCTCTAATAGGATTTACTGATCTTTTTGTTGAAGACTGTAAGAGTTAACTAGATTTATGATGCATGCATTCTGTATTGTCTCAAATTTTTGATTTTAAAAGTTTCAAACCGCCATCTTCAAACAATCTGTTCTATTCCTATCATTCTGTACATAGTGACCTCTCTAACAGTAGGTTCAACTGCAAACATATATGAACCCGTACTTCGCCTGCGTTCCATCTCCTTAAGAAAATTTATTTTGTGAAGATTTGCAATACAGCTCACTATAATTGGTGAATCGATTATGGTTACATAAATAATGGATGTTTTCCTCCTAAGAAGAACACGCCAGTTTCTTGATCTGAAATGACAGATGTGGTCCTTATTCATCTGGAACACATAACTGATGAGTGATAACTCTCATGCATTCGGCTGTTTAATTTTGACGAAGACGTACTAGTTAAAATATATTACTTCTACTGTCGGACAAATTGGCCAAAAGGCCCCGTGCATACTACACATTTTGTCTGTATTTCGACAGATTCAGCAAAGTGGACGCAGCTTCTGACAACCATTTATCTCACCACAAAGTTCATCACAACCATAATAAAGAAACACTCCAGTCACTTGCAAAAAAATCTCCTACTTATCTACGATAATGTTGTCGGCTGTGAATGATTGCAGAGAACAACGGGTTTAAATTCAGTGGCTATATTGTATGGGTATGTATATGTATACCTTGTATGTTGAGGCAACATATTTACCCGGATAAACTCTGACGGACATGTATAACTAACCTAAACTAGGCTGATTGGGGGTCTTTTCGACCACGGTTGACAATGTAGCTCAGTCACACAAACCCATAGACAAACCGTGGTAAACATAACAAAACTGTGAAAATACTACATAACTACCAAACAACCAATTAAAAATGAAAAACCAAGCCCACGGGCGATAAGAAAACACGGAACAAATGAAAGCCAATACGCAGAACTTATTCAATTAGAAACAAACATTCAGCATCACGGCGATGAATGGGAACTTTGAATTCTGCAATTTGGTTGATACCGTACATAGTTAGCAGTTTAAATTATTTCGTAAATAACGGTTATACTAAACTTATTGTTTTTCAAGGAAGATTTTAACACTTAAATGAATGGGCAAAAATTCGTCTTAACACACTAACACCATTATTGTTATTAACTCATACCACAAATAACAACATACCCATGGCCAAACTGCTTAGGTAGAAATTCAGTTACACAGAACATTTGCACCAAAACATAACTCTCACTTGAGCACATCGAGAAGAATTAAAAATCAAGCGCACTTCAACCACTGTTTCTTGGTGGTAAATTTTGGAAATGAATTCGTTTGTTGTGAGTACATTTTTGAAATAATTAGTCAGGACATTATGGTTTAATGGAATTGGTAAAACTAGAAAGATAACCCCACCAACATAGTATGCGTTCTTCGTAATACCCTGCAGGATTTATCACATATATAATAACCACATACTAGACGCATTTCGCCAGTAAACGTGTTGGTTCTTACAATCTCTGGTGAACTTCGGATTGTATCCTCGGTAGTGCATGACAAAATTTAACTGTGGGGATCGGTGCTTCAGTGAACTCAACAATAATGACTGCTTCTCAACAATCTTCGTGAGCGATTTAGCAAGTGCCTGTCTCTTACCTTGTCCAACAAAAAGACTAGTTGGTGGAATCCATATGAGACAGTGGGACTGGTGGATAGCCGATTTCAACTGTGAAATTTCCGAGCCCCTGGTATGGCTTCGTAGCTAAGCTGGTAGAGCGCTGGCCGCGTTGAGGCATGGTGTTTCTGTCAATGATTGGAAACCAGCCGAAGCCCTGACTTTTCACAATTGGGTCTCATCTGAAAAAAATTTATGCTTTTGAAACAAATCGTCTTTACCAGCTCTCGACTTTTTAAGCAGCTCCCATGTGATCCGATTTCAAAGTAGTTAAAAGCTTAAAACGATTAGACATGAGTTTTTCTGCGGAACTTAACCATTTTTTCCGCCTGGTCACTTCCACCAGTACGTTTAACATAGAATGTTAACAAAACGGGTTGTTTCATCGATTGAATTCTAGAAACTTACTCTTTCAATACAGTGGATTTATGACTGACATGAGAAGTAACTCCATCAAAATTTTATTAGTGAACGTCAGGGTTAGCCGCCTACTTAAACAAACCGAATTTGTATGTACGCGATCTTTCATCAGGCCTGATCACCATTGTTTCATTCAATAGGGGAAGTCGGGTTAGGCCTACGTAACAGTATAATAAATGGTTTATCTTAGCGCCATAATGACCTATTTGGTTAGCCACGTTGAGTGATCATGTAAGTCAGTCTTCTGTTTCCCTGTTTTGTCTCACAGTTCGGCTATGTGTGATTCAAACACACCTTATTAGTGTGTCGTCTGTGTGCGATCGATTAACCAGCAAAACGTAACTGCAGTCGTGGTCGGACTGAATGGCAATCCGTACACCGGCTTGTGTCAATTCTTCATTAAACGAAGTCCCAGTGGTGTTATAATGATACACAAGAAAATGATGAAAACAGATCACTCAAGCGTCCTAGTAGAGCGCATACTAAGCTAGCAAAAAATTGGATTCACAGGAATATGAGTGATCTCGAACAAATGTTTTCTTATGACTGAGAAAATAGTGTACCCCTGCTCGTTTATCTGAACAACTGTGAGTTAATCCATGAAGAATAGACATTTTGTTCTGAAATTTTAATGAAATGGACGACCTTACCTCAAACATTGATACAATCGATCATATATGTATTTATTTTCAAAAATCGATATAGATGGAAACCTGATCTGAAACTTTACTTACGATTGCAACTAAATACTGGAAATTGAGTGGCAGTAGTGGGTGTAAATTTCTCATAGATTTCTGCTAAACAGAAAACAGTACTGCAGGAAAACCGTATGAATGTGATGATTCCAAACTGGCACAAATTCAGGTGATGATTCCTAATCTGAAAAGAAACGACGAACCAAACGCTGTCGTTGAGGTAATCCACTCAAATGCGGTCAACTAATCTAGGAAAACCCACAAGTTCTTTTACGAAACAGCCGAAATAATTACAGTTTCACCATTTGACCCAAGGTCTTTCGTTTATAATACTGACCTTCCTTGGTTCTATATTAACCAGTCCAGATTGACACAATTTGTTTGTCTGTTCATGAGTTTAGGCAGGACGACGAAAGATGGCATTCTTATGCAATCATGTTGTTCGTGTTGGTAGAAAACGTTTTTCCAAGCTGTTCAGAAAGGCGAGACTGACAGTTCCAAGGGTTGCTGTTTGGATAGAAGAAATATGCTTGCTTGCAACAGTTCATCATACTGAAGCAGCATGCAGAGGTAACGGACAAACAGAAACACAATAAAAGACATTCACTGATTTGTGACAGAGCGTCAGGGAAGTCATCGTCTAGTATTATTAAAACTAGTGTAGGTTTCGATAGGGTAAAGAGTTCAAATCTACATAATCAAACAACGAAAACAGAATTAATGCTTTTCTAGTTGTGCGAGCGCTTTGTGAACAGATCTACCGACAATCTGAACTACCTAATTGAACTACGGTTTGAAAAATGTTGACGTGGTTAGTCGATTATGGTCAGCAGACAAAGGGGTTTCCCAAAGTGTGATCAGTCATTCAGAAATGCTCATGTTACAAGTGAGTCCGCCAGATGTAAAAATTAACAAGAGACCAGAGCGTGAAAAACCAAAACCTTGGCTAAATTCAGACCAACGAGAAAGATAGGGTGCTACAACTGGTACTCGAATATTTCACATTTCATTGCTCAACAGTGGCATTGGTGGATGTCGGTGTGAACTGCCTGGGAAATTCCGTTTATCGGTTTGTCTCACACACTGCACTTCTACATGATGTGGAAGTCTTGATGATGAAAACTTTCATAGATTTTTTAATTGTTTCTAGCCATTTGTATGTGATATCAATCGAAGCTGTTCGCGAATACTTGCTGAAATATTGTCAAGCACCGTAAATCAGGAAGTTCTTTTTCTCTAGCGTTCTTCTGAAAGTTACTCAGTGATCCTGTCTTCGTTCATTTATCTCACCCACTTCGTTCTCTCTAACTGAATTATTTTTTCTAATAATAAACAATTGAACAGATGGCCATTCTTGACATAAGCGGCTGCTTAACGGTTCACTTCGACCTTATATCGTCGAACGCACTCACCGTCCGAAGGCTGAGATTTTACCAGTTGAAAAGTAGAAATGTTTGCGATCAGCCTTGAATTCTACTAAGATATTCATTTTTTGGGCTACTAGTAATTCAATGATCGTTGATGATCTGTTTTACAATAATTTCGAAAGTTTGCTTGCACTCGAATACTGTAGGCTTGTAACTGGTGAAACGCTAGGTAGCACACTTCAATGATGGACTTATTTCGTATTTTTGTATGTAACCCGTACCTAAAGGTTAAACTTGAAAGTGCTGAGACCCGTGAGCGATGTTTAGTTTTGCTGATCTGTCGTGTTGTCTATTGAGTAAAACGTTCAGGAAGAGTAGACCACCGTTTGATTCATCCTCTTGAGGGATTGTGGGAGTATGATATGCGAAATTTAAAATTGTACAGTGTAAGAAAATGAACTTTAGGGATAAAATTCAGAATGTCACCCACGTAACGCTGACAAAAGCTTGTATTAACAACAACATAAAACATGCCTTCCAATCGTTACTTTTGAACTGACTCAAAAAAGCCCGGTGTTTAAAATTATATCTGATTGTCCAGACCGACTCAGAAAATAATGAGATCAACAGTCGTCTGTGGAATTTATTCATTCCTGTAATTGACTTTTGATATAACCAGAATGAACGACATCGAACCATGCAGAGGATAGTAGAAACCTGCTGGAAGTTTGCTCTCATCAACAACTTCTACTGTGGCAAATATGCAATCAAACTTTTGATAATATGCAACCCATCTCCTCGAATTCCGGACGCTTACTTTAAAATATATATATGGGAACGTAACGCTGTGATAACATACTGTTACACCTTAACATAACTGGTGAATAAACTTCCTCCGTGAATTCTCTGCCGGACAAAGCAAACGAGCGAAGTCGGTTCACTGTAGTATAACGACTCACCCTACAAAACCGCAACTGAGTTAAGATCGATATCTTTAGTCTTCGAAAAGTGAGGAAATTGAACGTGAAAACTTGATTTCAGTGTTTATTTTAGAAATGCACCAACCATCGATGTTTATATAAATACCATTATTGTGATCAAGCTTACATGATGTTCCAAGTATTCTGATTATAACTAATTCTAAGGAAGCCTGTTACTGAACGACAAAACTAACGAATACATTGAAATATTTGGCCAAATGCCACAGATAATTAGCGGACAGCTTCGAGTGTAATTCTTACGGATGGTGTTTAGTGGAGCTGTTCATATGCACGTGACTACTGCGGAAATCATAGAGCGGAAGTAGCATATAGTCACAAAAATCCCCTCACATACCATATGACGTGAATTTGATCTCCCGGGTACACATAGGTTAACACACGCACAAATGTGTATGTATGAACGCAGAAAATAAACACGGCATTCTAATCAGTCCCGCGTGGACAACAATTGTTTTGCTGTTTCCTTGATAGAACACAACGAGTATGCTAAATGCGCA
The DNA here is from genome assembly GCA_013368495.1 of Paragonimus heterotremus. Classification (NCBI taxonomy): domain Eukaryota; kingdom Metazoa; phylum Platyhelminthes; class Trematoda; order Plagiorchiida; family Troglotrematidae; genus Paragonimus; species Paragonimus heterotremus. Next base: position 102,550 of record LUCH01000667.1, on the reverse strand, counting down.
ACAATGTGTTCGGCTGATGAGAGAATACAATCACTGTTTAGATGGATATAACTGGAACACAAATGCGCAATCACATTAAGGACCGCCCAAACTAATTATCTCAGATGAAAATAAACGAATAAACGTTGTAGGGGAAAACCAAGTGGAAAGGTGGTTAAACATAGCAGAAAAGTGTCAATGTTTCAGCTTGCATCTTATCTGCGTGAAATCATTTCAAATGTGCTGCAGTTGTCTGTGGCATACCTTTTTCAGAATTAGTGACTGAACCAGAGTATACGCGGTCATCAGCCAAATCTAGGAAATAGTGAGTTCATATAAAAATGCCTCTATTTAAGCAATAAATTTTCCGTTGTATTATACAAGATATTGGCAAAGATGTCCGATTCTCTCTACAGAAAACGCAATATGTGATCTGTTAACCTTGGTGACTACCAGTATCAGTAATACGCAGTAAGTTGTTTACGCAAAAGTGCTCGAATCAGGGAAAAATTCGGGGGTTCATTCTTTTATTCAGTTCAACAAAAAGATAAACTCCAAAAACTGCCATCATTTCACAGTTATTTATCGGTATCTAAATAACTGGTAATTCGGAAAAAATCATTTTATCACCCGTATCACGGTGCGAATAAATGAGGAGCGTGACCAACGAATAGAACATCAACAACGGTGAACTGAAGGTTACCCGCTACAAGTATATTTCAAACAACCTGAGGTTTATAACCACTTGACATCAGTGACTCCGAGTCTTGATTTCTGACAGCGCATTATTCTCTCGAATACTGTTTTTCCGTTGTGACCTATAGAAGTATCTCATCTTGTCTCCATTGCTTCCGAACTGCGACTTGATATGACTATCGTGTAAATCGTGTTATGTTTTAATGAGCCCAGTTCGGTGGGTACTTCTCTATTTGTAGGTCCAAACATCAGTCGTTTACTAATAGGTACGTCTCTTTAAGACTGTACAAAACGAGTGCGCACGATGCGCTTTGTTTTCAATAAACTGACACCTACAAACTGACCCTGACTAGAATAGGCACCGTATTCGAGCTTCACCCTTATTACAACTCGCCAGTAGTGCCTATCTATATCAGGACCAGGATTCGAATTCCAACTGTTTCTTGTTAGCTCACCATGTTGACTGCTGCGCTACTGACCTCACATCTGGTGCGAACAAATTTTCGCATCTCTAATATGAACCATGTTTACAGATGATTGATAACTAGGTCGTCCGACCACATAAATGGAAGACGGTGACCACTCTGCTGATTCTAATCGATGACCCCACAAATAGGAATTTCTCCGGATTAAAACCGTTAACTGTTAAATTTCTTTGTGCGCTGGCATTTGGAAATTCAGTCGTGTATAGCTGGAGGTCGGTTGTTCAGTGGAAAACACAGCTGTTTCTCAAAATCATAGTCGGAGTTCTGGTCCCGACCGTTGCAACAGTATGCAAAACTGTCAAACGCTAACATGAGTGGAACTTGTGCACACTGCTTCTGGCTGAAAAAAACGGAATTTGAGTTTAAGAAGAATGTGGTAGCCACGACCACTTGGGAGTGCTAGTCACATGCTCTAGACCAAATTCCCCTACTGTTCATCAAAAGCTGATATTCACCTGACCGATGACAAACATAACCAATGTGCTCAGTTAAAACACATCTAGGTAACAGTTTGAGTAGACGAATCTAATCCACTAATCTAATCAAGTGATCATGTTGCCACCTTTTAAACATCATCAATACCAAAGTCTTAGATGCTCTGCAATTTTTCACCGCTTTTTTCCTTGGTTCGCCATGATCCGTGTATCAACTATTTGCAGATTGCAAGTTTTTCAGAACATCTACGGCGAGTTGAATTTAGCTCAGAATGTTTTATGCTCAATTCATTCTCACGGTATCCATGACTGATAGGTTAGACATCAGTCTGATAATTTTCATAAAATTTCTGTTGGATATTTTTCATATAATGCAAGGTGTGAGCATGGCTGGTTTCGCATTCGTTTGTTTTCGAAGCCAGAGATATTTATGACCACGGATATAGCGCAAAACTTCTGACGATCTGTCAAATAATCAACTCATGTTTAGACAATCAGAATTTCTATCTTGCATCTAGTGTATCATGACACTATAGGGCCATATTCATTTATGAGATCGTCCGAACTTGTTGTCGTAGTGCGATATTAGGAATTCCCTCTTCAGCATTTTCTTATGAGGAGACCCAGAAACCTTCAGTGTTAACCTCTAGTTGTCGATAGTCCAGCAATTACTAGGATTCGTTATTGAGTCGAACAACATTATTACCTCAAACAATGCAGCATACTGCTCAGCATTGAGTGCGCTCTCCAACTTTTTGTCTTGATGGAATTAATGGGTCAAGTTTTGTTCGCCACAGCGCTCTACGCTGATAGGCATGGATACATAAGCTGAACGTCTGTCAGAATAACCGTTAATAAGTCTATTGTACCTTCCAATTTTTAAAACTACAGGTTATCGTATGACCAGTTTGATTATAGGCAGAGCACAAACCATATATTGCAGTAAGACTTACGGTATGCTCATAGATTTGGATGATATACGTACTGACCGTAATCAGACAATGCTTGTCTTAGTGAAGCAGTGATGCTGGAAATTACAAGTCAATCAAATAATATACAGAAGAATGTCATCATCTTCGTCTGCTATGCGGTTGAAGAGCAAAGTTTTCGTTGATATTGGCTTAATGTTTTTCGATCACACTAAACGCAAGACAAGAGAATATGTTCTGCACATAAAGTGATTGTTAGGCTCCCTTCTGTTTATATTCGTCCGTTAGCAAATCATATTGAAAAACAGCCGGTTTCTATTTCGGATTCGGACTGAGTTTTGTAATATACATTTGGAACAGCCGATGATTACACTGACTGGTATGTCCTGTAATATCTCCGTTCACTCCGTGGCAGCTGTGTAGAAGTACAGTACAAGTTGTTACTTGAATGATACGCATTGATATACCCAACTGTATAAGTATATTCGAGTAATGCTTTTGGGTCTGTCGAGAAATATTGCTCAAATATCACTTTATTAGATTTAATAATTCAGAAATTCGGAATCTGTGACCAAAAAGCTTTCTAGCAAAGGATTGATGTCCAATAATTATGAAATATCCACGTTACTCGTTCCCTTGTGTTAGTAACGATATTTTCTTATCCGAAGAATGTTGTCTTGCCTCCGGTAAACAGCTTCTCTGGTGGTGTGTTCATCTTAGATGGGATAGCTTACATCAAATACTTGCGAATAAATAATGTAGACACAAGCAGGTCCATGACCAATTTGTTCTTCATATTGAGGTGAAAAACTATAAAGCTGACCACACAAGATGCGAAAGAATATCTGTCCTATCGAGAAACATCATAATGGAAATCTGGCGTGCGTTAGTTTAATGAAAGTTTTCCTGTTATCTTCATAAGATTGTTGTATGTTAATGCTTACGTTCTGCTTCTGGTACTAACAAGTCAGTTCTATGTCTTGTTATAGAGGTCTTTATCAGCAGACATCCCATGAATCTTAAGCTTTCAATTCATTCGGACACCTGAACTCCATCAATCCTCGATTCTAGTTAACAAGTATTTATATTCTGAACGTGAATTCTAGTTATTTTCACGTCTTATGAAGTCCATTATGATTCGTTTTCCGCTTATTGGAAGGGAAAATGGATGTCGTCTGTTTTATTGAAATACACCTCTCAGTTGTGTGCAACAACCATCGCGTGGGTTTTCAGTACAATCGGTCATAAAATGTTAGCATGTTGCGCTGAGCGACGACTTGCTGAAATCTGATGTGGCAGGATGTCATCTTTACATTTTAGTTTGCATACACTAACTTGGTAAACTAACAAAACTATACAAACATAAACCGGGTAAGACATTAGGATTTTTGGCTACTGTCAGTGGTCTTCGTTTGGTAGAAAGATCTGACCGATGGGCAAGTATACATTTCTCACAGTTTACTTTCACGTTACACAGATGTGTTTTGTCAAAGGGATTACTGGATGATTGAACTTTTGAGGTGTCCCAGAGAAATCGATTTTGTTGGGCCATCCAATGCAAGCTTAGTGAATGAAAAATATACATGACTTTAGAAAAGACCGAATTACGAGAACTCTGGTTTTCAAATGGAGTTGAACCAACAACAAAACGACTGTGCCCAAAGGCGGCATCATTTGACTTGCGACGCCACTCTGCAGGTCCAAAACACTTGTATTTCGAATGGATTACCCAAACAGCACTCTATGTCACATGAAGTATACCAAATGACCAAGGAGATCTACAGCTGTCAATAGTTGTTCAACAATTCAGGCGGGAATCCATATACACCATTTTTCGGCATTTAAACTATGTCACCAATAAGCCGCTATTATTCGTTCACATTATCTAGATATTCATAGAAAACATTTTAGGCATGCCATTTTTGAATATAGACAACTCAAGGTTCCCTCCTAAAATGGCTTATTAGGTGTATGCATCCACGTTCATAAATGTGATCCCGATCCGCCCTCCGGATTGTCATTTGGTTAGGTTTGACTATTCTCCGTTAGCAGCTCGGCTGTGTCTATCCATGTAGAAAGGCTGCAGTCAAGTTTACATGGATTGTCAGTTTTTATAGTTGAACACTTCTATCAATTAAAAGTGACTATTTTGCGGTACATTGATTGCTGTCACAGTTATGGATACAAGTGTTTGGAAACACATGTGAACGAAGAACGCGCCAGAAAGTCATTACACAATTCATACTCCAGCAAACTTGTCTACACCTCTACAGGTGTTTATAACTGATGGAAAACTTGTACAAAATTATGCATCGCAACGGAATAATGACAAGAGGTTGTAAGTTTATTTGTTATCGGGGCAGCATCACTACCACAAAGAGTAACTTTTGTACACACAAAAAATGGATGGCAATACCGGCCTACAATCGCTTCTTTGTATCATAACGGAGGATTGTTCCTGGATGTAACTATGAAACTTCAGTTGTTCGTCTCTGCTGGTGCATTAAATAATGCTCTCCGACTGATTGAGTTAGTGCTACTCGCTTGATGACAGTCATACTATTCGGCTATTGGATCAGTTTCGGTAGATCAGTCAACTCGGTTACAAACTGACGCTCAGTTCTGCTAACATATGTTTCACATCCACCATTTTATTTCTGCAATAGGTTTGCGTTGGTGATCTGGTTGTTTGTTTATTTAGTCATTATCGTTTATGGGTATAACAATGATGTAAATGAGCACATACCTCGCGGCAAAACATATGCTCATAATAGCACACTTTAGTGTTTTTTCCATCGGTTGGCGTATGTCATCTCTGAATGACACCTGTGAAATTAATGTGTTTCGAGTAATATAGAGAATGGACTAGCTTGTACACTGCATTCATCATATCGTGTAATCGTCATTAGGAAAAAAAACTGCTCCGTTTGATGCAGTCCATCGTTCAATTTGTCATTTTTATAACTCCCCACCCATCTGTCCAATAGTGTGAAAATTAATGTGTGCAGCCAGTCTATCAAGCTGAATGCGTTCTCCCCCGTTTATTTATTCTTCTCCTTGTGAGGAACACTCAATATACATATATATATATACGGCAGACAGCTACAATTTCAAACAAATATCACATTTTCGGATATGATTCGACCTTACTGTCGAGTAAATATCTCGCCTCACACTTATCATTCATTACTATGGTAGCCTTGTCAACGCATGGCACATAAAACATTAGACTGTCAACTTTGACCATAATTTGCATTCCCAGAATGACAACAGCGATACAAATCATGAACAGAACAGGTGGACTGGTCGTTGTTATAAAATAACTGTGAGGGTAGGCCTAAACTTTATGTGTAACTTGTACATTTGCTAAAATATCTTTACAGCCGACGTTCTCGCTTACACTCTGATATATTTTGGTAGGACGCAGTCACTTTGTGGTTATTTCTAACTCTGGGCCCGTAAATAAACGTTCAGCATTCTGAGAAGAAATATGTTTTTAAATGTTTGAGTAATTTCTGGTGTCCTTAATAGCTGGAAACTTTACAACCAGGAACTTGTAGTCCTAGGTTCCCTTACTAGTGCTAATAACCTAGCTAACCATTTAGCAACTTCATGCTGCACGAAACTAGACTTGTCCATTTTCGATCCTATAAAACGATTATGAAATTTCACAAGTGAGTGCTAAGTTTTAAAAATTGCCCTCTATTAAAAATTCTGGTCCCATTGGGGATTTTCCTTTTCGAGTCTGTTAGGTTTTCAGGTTTGTAGCCATAAAAGCACGCGATGTAATCAGTGAGAACCAATGGTTATCGATAGAAAGGACGCAAGTGGCCGTATTCCAGAGATAGGCAATAATTAGTGGGGTGAGTTGGGATGAATAGAATGAATGTATTTCAAATTAGTGCAGAGTGAGTTCCTAGCTACTCCTCTGACAGGCATATGCACAAGGCTGGTAAATTTGCAAACAATCGAGTGGACACAATTTTCTTCCGGGAAAAGAGGTTATGTAAGAGATAGTGTTTCAAAATATTAGATGAACTGTTAGTGCTTTCCAAGATCTTACGTTGTTAATGTATACTGGTGTTTGGTCCAGAAACAATTCGTGTTATACAAGAGTAATTTGACGAATGGTTTGTATAATTCACACTGGTTCACATAGTGGTAGTTTCTGTAACACAGTGGAATTGCCGTTTAACTGGATAAGAGAACGCCAGTTATGCACATATTTTTCCATGTAGGAATGTTGCGTGCAGTTTTCAAACCGTTTCCCTGTTTTCTTGAATAACCGTTTACGAAGCATGCCGTCTCAAAACTAGTGTTTCGGCACAACTTACTCGGATGTTTGATTAAAAAACTCTTGAACGTTTGTACACTATCAACAATTTACAGCAGTAGCTCATTCGGGTAATCTTTTTCCTTGTAAGCAATAGTTTGGTTATAGGGATATACGACAACAAATCCTATGATTGGTGGTTCAAACCTCGGAGATTTTTCCTTATAACTGGACAGTGTAACGATACCCCCTGTAATATAAAATGTCACAGACCAACTTAAATCGTACCAGCAGAAATCATTTCATATTTTGCACCTAACATATGAAAATAACTTCGGAGTCCCAACTTTTCTTGTGAAATGGTTTTGTTGAGAGGTAAACTATCGACCCCAAGCAAGGCTTGAGTGATTTCTGAATCTGTGGATGTTCAAGTACACTCTTCTCACAATCCTGTTTGTCTATGGTTAGCCCAGTACTTCGATAGGGGTAGATACTACTGACCAGCCGTAGCAGAAACTCAGCGTACTTCTGCATTTCTGCCTGATGGGATACCGTGTCGAGCGCTCAGTAACCAGCCCGTTGTCTCCGTTGTTTAAATGGGCAATAATGCCTGTCTTAACACTGTATGGCTGTTTATCAATATGTGTATCTACTAGATAGCCAACAAAAAATGATTTCAAGGCTGATCTTCATCAATCACTCTGAAGTACAAAGTCAACGTTTGTGACCACGTAACTTACAGTGCCATGCTTATTAAGCAGGGGAACATATGACAATGTGAATCCGCATTGTATACGGAAGTGACCATATGCATCATACTGAGAACGCGCCCTGGTTTCACAACTTATCACGCATACAGAGCGCAGTAGGTGTGCGCTTTCTTTTCACACGAGTGCCCTATGCAATCGCAGTGGTGACCGAAATGGTGAATATGTACGTTTATCTGAACTTCCCTCAGGTATTTTACCGTTCATACTTGACCGCAAATCAGAAATATATAAATGATGAAGTAATCTTCAAATAATGTATTCACCCGCTTTATTAGCAACGACTACATTACATTTTTATTGCTGTATGATTAAAGAGGTGGTAATGATTAATTTGCCCGGTCATGAATTTATGCACAGTTTGTAAAGTGTGTAAGTTGAAGTTTGTGCAGGTTGGTCATCCTTTCAAATGAAAGGATCTAGATATTTCGTGATGGTGACTTTAACGACCTGTCTACTGTGTTTAAAAACAAAGGAATCAGTTAACGGTATGCATATTATAGATTACTAATGATAATTTTGAAACGTTTACGGTTTTGTGTGCCGGCAGTGTTAAACGTGAGAGTACATTGCTTTTCGATGAGGTCGCCTCAGTGTTCGTATCAGCTCATATGGACAGCATGTTACCAGTACTGATAATATTGCGCAGCTTCCGAAATTGCTGCGTATTTCTTCCCGGATGTTTCTGATGTTCACATTTTGCACTTTTCCCTTTCATATATTGCTCAGTCTTAATTTTACAACACAACCGAATATACTCTTTTGCACATGTTGTTTTCCTGACTTGGAGGTGAGTATGTAACTTACTTGCTTCGGAAGAGAGCATTAGACTATAGTGTCAATTTTATCACAGCTCATCGGCAGTGCACATCCTAGTCCGGACTAAAATTCATGTTCCAGCACCCGTGCTGCTGAAACTTACATGTTAGCCACTACGCCAGTATTTCACAAAGGATGTAACTAAATAATCCTGTTGATGCGTTCACTCACGATCTCGTGTGAATAACGTTCAGCTAGCCAGATCATTTTGAGGTGAGTATGCACATGATTGGCCTGCTCAGTCAAATGGATAGCCACGTGGCTCAAATGTCTCGGTTTTCATTGTTGTTTTAATCCACGCTCACTTCGTTCTGTATAAATTCAGCCGAACTGAGGTACTATAATCCCGCTATTGTCAGCTAGATTGAATGAAGCAATTTTGTTTGTTCTTCTTTTGAATTTATCGGGGAAACGGAGATGTAAAATGTGGGATCTGGCTGTAATTGACATCAAGTTGTAACTTGATTCACTCACTTTTGTACGGCGTCGGTTGAACAAGTTTGGTTGAGTGTGAAAGCTATAGGGTTCTTCTTTCAGAAGAAATTTGTCTGGGCCAGAAACTTTGGTATTACAACTGTTCCCCACATTGCTCAGTTACAGAAAACTGCTCAAGCTACACAATAGCCATTATTGACTCTCGGAAAATCAGAGTGCTTGCCAAATATAACTTATAATTATTAGTTAGTTGAGAAAACCTCAAGAACACGTCTCCTAGTGCTACTTGTGGTGTTTAACGGTAGTCAGAAATTAACGCAATCAGATATGGTAAATGAGGAATGTCAAGTAGTATGCAGCAAACTTTAGAACGCTCTACACATTCAGTAGACTATCTAAGAGATCATTCCCAATTCACTTTAGTTCGGCTTGTTGCTTCGAGATTTTTGAAATTTTTGTCAAGTTATCAATAACTAACTCCTGAACAAACACTATAGCAACATCGTCGGATAACGGGATCATATGAAGGGAGAACTGTATGTTCTGTTGAAAAAAGTTTGCAACTATTGTTGTGTAACATTAATGATAAACAGCGCAGTAAACATACCTATATACCTGCTCAAAAGTGCAATGAAGCGTAAACCAATGGATTAAACAACGACAAAACAAAAGTGCTATTTCGTTGTTGCATCACCGAATTCAAAGGTTCCGGTTTCGTTTCAAGTTAAATCACTTTAAGTTTCATAAGTCTGTGTCATTAATTCCCAACAACCTGCAAGTTTTATAATTACAAGTTCACTTTCTGGTAAGCTCAGAGAAATTTATGGTTGTAAAGCGTGTAGTTTATCAACTGCGAAACTGTTTTCAGTTTCTGTACTCGAAAGTTTGTCAAGGTATTTCAGAGCTCTCGACGGTACAATACATGAAGCGACTACGCTCAAACTAGTGAATTAATTGTGGTGTGGAATGCACTCGAGTAGCTAACTAAACTAATCACATTCGTAATTTGCTTTTAATCAACAATTAGTGTGCTTGATTAATTGGTCGTGATCACGCAGTTGTGAGGAGGAACACCCCTAACAAAAAGCTAACTTAGTGTTTTCTTTTGGTACACTTCATTCCAGGTAGTTAGCTGGTTAGCGCAAGCGAACATGAAACTAGGCCAGAAGCTAGTTCAATCGAATATTCATTATAAGAATGAACTGAAATGAGGTTGTAGATTTAACAAAACACAACGACATTTTTAACTAGTCACAACAGTAAGACACACATGAATGAATTAGTCTATAGATTAAAAACCCTGTATGAACGGTGTAGATTTTGTAAACTGGCCGTTTCAAATAGCAGTATAAAAACGTGTCAAATGCTGTATGCGAGTATTTTTATGAAACAATAGAATAAAACATAAATGACTCGGTGTAACATTGTATAGATAACTTGTTTTAAGAAAAAATAGTGACGCCGTAATCGACGTTATATTTTGTTGAAGAATATTTAATGATTCTAGTGACCCCCGTTATAACGATACCAGTTTGATTTCGGAGGATTTCATTGTGTATATCAGAAGACATCGAAAAACTCTATGTCAGGACGTTTTCTAACTTTACTGAGTTAACCGAATTCACCAAAATATCAAGTTGGACACTGTGTAAAAAAATGCCAGTTAGTACTTACTAACTGATCGATGTACTGTAATCAGCGTTAAGAACTTTTGAACGATTGTCGTTTCTTTCAAGTATTCACTGAATTTTCGGTGTGACTATTTTTTAGATATGTTTCCGGGGAATGCTTTGATGAAGTGTTCACGTGGGAACAGTCTGTTGACCACAATCAGAAATCCGTCTATTTTGGAGCAGAGTCTACAGCTTTCAGCTTGTTGGAAATCTCCACCTTGTTTTCCCTGCATGTGACTGTCCCAAGAGGGCTATTTTCGAAATGTTTGCTTCTCCGTATGTGACTCGTAAATTTTGTACGTTCTTCTGAGAAAAACTTACACTTAGTTAAAACAATAAACACAATATACATGTTTTAAATAGTTTGACGTCCGAATTAATGCTAGCAAATTTGATAGTAAATGAACCGAGTCAACTTGTCGACCAAACCCAAAGTCGTGTTGCTCAGCACGATGTACGATCATAAAGGCTCGTAGTGTCAACACACACTGAGATCAGTAACTGGATAGAAATCAATCAATACTTCATCATAATATATTGATTGACTGTCTTGAACTTACCGGGAGAATAGTTGTGACTGTCGGCGTATTGTCGGAAAACCGTCGAGCAGTCTGTTCTACATCGTCACTGAGTATTCGACATGCCATACATTTGGCCTTATATCAAAACCAAACTATAAAAGAATAGCATATTCGATCGACCACTGAAGTAAGAATGTCAACATAACCTGTTCGTTATGGATTAGTATACACAGTAGACTAAGGTGGACGTAAAATCACTTGCAAACAAGATCGTCTGTGATATGACCCACTGCTTCTGTCTTTTGTTCTGCGTGCCACGTGCACTAATATTAAGCTTTCACGGCAAGTTGATAGATTAAGGTCTCTTACTCAGGTTTATTATTTTGAGTCTGTGATTGTGCAGACTTACCGACCACCATCACAAACTTAGACGGGCAGAGCAAGTTGGCCCACGATGAAGTGAAATCTCTGTGAACGACCTTAATTACCCCCAGAAGAATTTTGCAGATGACAATTGGTAAGCTGAAAACTAGTTTGAAACAATCCCCATTTTGTTGGTAAGATTAATGGAGGATGAAGTTTTGTGACTACTTCGTGATATCACTGGAGTCTGCAACTTCTACAGCACTGTTATTGTTTTAGAGCAGAATACTTTTCACGGTTTAAGCACGCTGCTAGATAGCTTAAGCAGGATGATGCAATACCATAAAACACACGTCTCATCAGATTCTACCCGTAGGGCATAGCTATAGTAGGTTTGTTGTAGACATATTAGAATGAAGAAGTCACCCTTTGACATTATTCGCCAAGCATACATGAGATGCAATTTATGTTCTTCTCGTTCGGGCAGGTAGAAACAGATAAAGCAGTTGCGGTCCAAAATTACAAGGATGAGAATTTTTGATAGTCCTATTGTTCCAAGCGCGTGTTGAAATGTGCAGGAAGTGGATAACATTATTTTTAGCAATTACGTTAAGATAGACTGAGAGATACGTTGCCAGTGCGTGAGCATAAATTAGTCTGCTTTCGAATTTCTACTTTTTCTGTCTTTTTTTCAGAATAGGCCCAATTGCGAAAAATCTGTGTTTCGGTCGGATTCGACTCAGCGACATAAACAGCATGTTTAAAAGTGGCAAGCTTTCTATCAGCTGATCTACGAAGCCGAACCGGGAGACCATAGATTTTCACATTTGGACTCATTTACCCACCCAATCGACTATGTCATAGGGAAGCCACAAAATGACCCAGTGGCTTGACTGTCGAAGGAGGATTTCTGAACAGTTCACGCTGGAATCTACCGTCACCACCACTGAGCGAGGATACACACTTATGACGAGCTTTAATTAGTGCGAAACTCGAGTCTAGTACTTCTTTTCGAAAGGGGCCGACTGGATGGTCTATGGGAATGCGACACCTGCAATCAGTTGTGGGTGATGTTCAATCTACATGAAAATCAAAATCCCTACTACTCATCAGTAATCCCCGAGAATTAATTAAGTCGTATTACCGAAAACACCAACAAGGTGACTAACCTGTCACAAAGTAAACATTTGTCTATCAGTGGGTGGAATAAGACGCATTGAACGTGCATTGAGAATTTCTTTGAATATTGTACGAGAAGTGGTGGTGTACGAAAGAAGTGGTGGATTTCGTCAGTGTCGACTGAACAATGATGAACTTTCTAACAGTGGACGTTAATTACTGAATTTCCGTCGTATTCTGAAACCTATAAATGATAGTCAGCTTTGTGCACTCTATTGATCCAGGTAGTTTCACCCACTTGAGCTCCAACCTTTCTAGAAATAGCCTTACTAGTCAGGTCAACAGTGAGATAGTTTATCTTGTACTGTCATTTTTGGTTAATAGAAGAATAACCGCTTCTAACTAAGTGCTGGTGAGTCAGCTTAGGTTTAATTTATAAATTCTGCCCTTCAGTTAAATTTCCGCTGTTAAACCATTCAGCGTCTTGTTGAACAGAACGACGGCCTGAGCCACATTACCTTCTGCTGAAGCTTGTGACTGCTTTGGAAGAACGAACGGGTGAGGTGATTACTTCGATCAGAAAAGCAGATTATTAATCAAACTTTGCTGGTTCATGACTTTAGACTATCGTCTATAGAACAGGCACGTCGTGTTGCACAGTGCGTTGTATAAAGTGGATCATCAACTATTTTTCTACCCATCTTTTGACAAGATAAATGAGGGGAACACTGCTTTATATACGAATAAAGAACTTTAAGACTGTCCGGTGGCCTAGGGTGGAACATGCTGTTGTATTAACAGACAGAACGAAAAAAGCAGACCATAAGCGTCTTTTGCTAGATTTTTTACTGTCGGTAATACAAGCAGCCGGTGAACATGTGAAACGGGGTCCATTTGGGACCTGTAGCGGCTAACTGTTAGAGTGTTCTATCTCGGCCGGTCAGTATCACGCTGATATCACTATTTTGACGACAGTCTTTGTTAACAAGTGTCTACGTCTACCATCTACATATACGGTAGTCCCTATCCCGTGTTAAATGTACACTGAAGAATTCATGGAGAATTTGGAACCCATATCTAAGGTTTACAACTGTTGCAGTGGAATAAGCCTGTTCCTTCCCACTTCTGAATTAAGGTGTCTTCATCAGCACAGTGGTCTTACCCCACGTGCACAAAGAGATTCATCAAACATCTCACTTGCAAAGGCAGGTATTTTTTTTAATTTTCCAGGGGTCGTCTTCACGGCAATCAGTTTAACATTTGATGTTCGACTCGTAGGTTTCATTTGGGAATGTCTTCTTCGTCGCCTATGAATACAACTTATGAACTGACCTTTTAGTTGGGGCTTGCGCACCTAACGATTAAGACACTTAGGCAGTGGGTAGCTAACCTGACACCCATAACCCATCAACCATCTCGTTAGTAAATGGAATTCAAACGCTTATTCAACAGTTGCACGTTTGCAGCGGGTTCAATATTGTTATACCACCAACTGTACGAATTCGTCAACCAAAAATGCATACTGATTCCTGCTATGGTATCATGTACCCTCATTATCTAACTGAATGCCACATATATCCATCAGACAGTGACGTCAAACTTAAATCACTGTGAGCACAAACATAATATTCCTCAGACTCTGAACAATTTTGTGAACGTATTGAAATTATTCACTACACCGCAAGTGAACATAGGACATCGAAGAACTGCTGAGGCATGGTGTAGTCCGTGTACAACATTGTACATGACAGATATACTTTGAATGCTGTTTACTATTTTTGGTGACATAATATATCACATATGCACGAAACACAAGTCATCGAACACATATAAAACCTTGACAGGAAACGCAGTTCAAAGTTGTGAACAACAATTAGGGTTGTGGCAATTCTCAACCGTTTTGGGTTAAAGTCATGATAAAATTACTCAACCAGTGGGGAAGACTGGACAACAGACTCATTTTTAGGAAACTTCTAAGAACTGAACGTAGTTTGGGTCAATTGGTCAATTAATCAACGTTCTGAATTCCAACGTTTGAGGCCAAACCAACAGAGGAAGCCTTGAATAAGAATGAAAATTGATGTGTGATGAGATATTTGAGCTACCGTGAGAGGCTGAGTCAAAATTTATATTTACTTGCTAAAAATGCAGCCAAAACGGCTAAACGGAACGGAAACTTAATCAACATGTGTCAGTAACGGGGACACTGAAAGTCAGCATCCAAAAACTATTTGAGGTACCGAATCACTTTGTAAACAGACAACATCAAAACTAACGGTATCACACAGGAACCTGATCACAATACGACTACTTGCGTCGTACAAAAGACTAGGGTAACCTGAACTGATTTGAGTTAGGACTGAAGAAGATTTAGACTTCATGTTTGAAATAGGAGACTTTAAAATAAACTCCTCTTAATATCAACAATCTCATTATCTCCAACAAACAAGCTGCAACGATGAATCCAGCTAAATCCGACGGTTGTCGTTCAGTGGCATGGTCTTCCAATGTTATCTGATAAATTCCCACTGAGTCACAGAACATTTTTTTTCGTCAAAGTCTCGTCGGGCTATTACAACTATAAAGCTAAATAACACTAAATTTGTCAGACACGAAGCTTATTATTGATGAAAATTCACACTATCTCATTTTTCTGTTTGTGAACGCCTATTGGGTGTTAGCTGCTAACTTATGGATCGGATGAGTCAACTAGTGGTCAAGGCACCTGAATCGATTTAACGAACTTTATCTGTCTACAGATTGTGGTGTATTGTAATGGAGGACGGTTGCCATGACACTATTATAACCACAAATGAAAGCATTTGAAGCATAAGTGTAGATTCAAGGGGTTGGTACAAAGACAATTTTTGTGTGATTGCCATAAAAATAGGATATACTGGCTGAATAGCTAACACGTCAGTCTGCCATTTATTTCAAGAAAACGTCTAATGTTGTCAAGTCGATTGTTTCGCTTATCAACTGTCTGCCCGTCCTTCTGAATATGAACACACTATCGGTCCACAAATCACCTATGATGATTTACGCTCATTTGTGGTCGTTCGACGAACTACGTAGGTAACACGACTCGGTATTTGCTCGAAGTAATCAGAAAGCATCATCCGGCATGTATCGGGACAGATCAAGGAAAATCAGTCACTAGTATCCTTATAGGTCCCTTGGCTGACGGCAATCACAATAGATCAACACAGTTCAGTCGTTCACTGTTACCTGCAGTTTCATCAAATGGGTCAATAATTTGTTTGCAAGCGAAGCTTGATCACTGACGAGGCCACTATCATTGTAAAATGCTTTCTGGTAGACGCGCACGTTTCAAAGGAATCTTTACTTTTGACTCGACGTACACTTAAACCTCAGGCATACACAAACTTTGTACAGTTATCTGCATCATAAACGGACTCAAATAATACTGTATTCTGTACTGTACATGAACTACCAGTCGACCATAAAGTCAAACATTTTTTCAACGAGCAAGCCCATACAAAATTGCATTAGGAAGTGCAGTACCTTACTACCCTTTATCACACCCTGCCCACCGTAGTGATAGACAATATGTTATGTGAGACATGGAAAAATATGTACTCCCGAATACGTGTAGTGCATTTCTCTAACGTTAACTTTTATTCACAAGAGCCCGTTGTCCTTAAAAAGAATGAAACCTAGAACGCCTCATCTTTTTTGTAGTCGGTTATCATGAAATAATAGAAATTATGTCCATCAGTCTAATTTCATGCTAGCTTCGTAAACACAATAAGTTTTTTCTTCTTCAAAAAATAGCGTGCTCGACCGAAATCGGGATACAAAATAGACAGTTCGCAAAAAATCACGGGGTCTGTGGATTTGTGTATCGAAGCGGTAGATATTCTCGAAGAAACTGTTTATTGAGTTTCGTCGAAACGAAATTTTACTGTGTATGTGAAACTTTGGTTTATGGTTTAATCACAATGTTAGCTAAATATCTGTTAGCATAAAATGTGATACTGTTGAGCACCACCCATGAGTGTCCCATGCAGAGGTGTTTGTGTGCGACTGTCTGTACGATGCGTAAGGATGTGGTTATTGAGCGCTACGTTACGGTTAGACAATTCTCATTTGTATGGTCTTCGCCGCAAGTTAAAACTTTTGCTTGTCTAATCGAATCTGAAGAGATTGGTTTCCTTTAAAAGTTTTACTATTCTAAACAGCCGTATACTCCTTCATATCACAATGGTTGATCAGGTTGGAGGCGCGAGTATCTCAGCAGTCCGTTGCATACCTCAATGCACTTGACAGATGTGGTCAAAAGCCGGCAGCATACAGACGGCAGACGATACGGGCAATCGCATTAGCCATTAATCAATGAGATCCAGCCAGCGGACGAGGATTGGCAAAGCGAAAAACCTCCAACACAAACAGGGTAGAAGTGTGCACAATGTGGAAATGAAGGTCGCCGGTGTGTTTCGACCGGAATTCCGGTTCACGAATGCGAGCGCGCGTGTGTGTGAGAACGAGCGAGTCAGACAATGAAGATCGTGTTTTTCGCTTTAATTTGCGTTAAATTGGATATATAAATCGGGTAGTCGAGATGGCATAGGCAATGTGTTAATGATCTGCAAAATATCTAGAGACTGTTACCCACAGATGAAGCACTCTTGTAGACAGTTTGTAAACAAGAGGAAAGCACAATTAGTTTCAGGTTTTGCATTGCGGGAACACATACAACCAAACGTCCGGAATGGTGCACCAGGTGAACTACGTTACCTGCTCGGACGAATGTATTGAAAATTCATGAAATTCAAACTTACGTTCAAAGTGGGAATCATTGTGTCTTTTGCGTGAATATTGTTGTTTTACCTCTCATTATTACATTCAAAGTAAACTGAAATTGTACTCGTTTATATTTTCTGATCAAAATAAGGAAAATGCAAATAAGATTAAACTAGAGTTCTTGAGGAAAAAAAAGTATTTTAACTATCTACCCATTAGCATTTGCGTCCAATTTATCGATAGACCGACATACTGATCGAGTTGCTTTTATACTTTCTCGTTCCGTTCTCGGTAGCATTACTGTAAATGAAACGCACCCTTGTAAAACCCATAAGTGCGTGTAGTAACTAAACAACGACTGAATTCGGCCCAAGCATTTTCACAATATATTTCGATTTGACCTTGATTACGTGCCGAATGACCTTCAAATTGTTGAATATTGTTGTAGACAATCATGTTATTGTCTTCAGACAGCAGAGCAATGTATACAGCAAGCTTGTACAATCAAATAACGAAGAACTTTCAGACAAGCAGGTGACACAAAGCAGGTGCGCATTAAAACAAATGTGATGCAAAGGAACCATTTTCAACAATTTGATTAGGGACCTTCGAGAAAAACGCTACCATCGATTGGATCACAACAAACATGTGGGTAGGTGATAAAAAAGACTCAGTAACACTCAACTTGAAGTAAGGATTGACACATTCAACCCAAAACTGGGAGGTCGCGGTTTTTGCATTCAACGGTTGTTCAGTTCACGCACTAAACCACCAAGGTGGGTGAACGCCTTGACTACAATGTCACAAGACATGTATTGCGAAAGAAGATGTGAGGTATCGGTTTGTAAACGTGTCAACAAATTTCAAGCGTTTTCTTACCTACACACACAGACACCTCTTCGAATGCTACGCAGTACACGGCACTCTTAACAGTGTAGAATACATGTAGACGATTATTGAATGTTTCAAAACAACTCTTCGAAAAACTGTTTAATAAAGACAGTTTACCGGTAAAAATGCAGTTTGTTTCTCCAGTAAACAACAAATCACAAGCAATCAAGTTTAGGCAACAAAATGGAACTGCGTTGTCTCCCAGTCACAAATTTGCAAAGTCGAATAACAAATTTTCTTTTATTACGCGTAAATCACATTATTTCTTTGGTATGCAACAAAATCAGCGCCTAATTTGCATTCCGTTAGTCGCCAACGGATCATATGCGTCCCGACTTAGTGAGCACATTCAGCCTGATTATATTTAATGAAGTTGCTTAAGTTTGGATAAAACCAGGGATACAGAGCAATGATTAACAATCTTATCCAGGCAAACAATGCTTGACAACTTACCAGCTCATCAGGACTGCCACGATATCAACAGGACTAGTCTGTGAGTACAACAGAGTGATTGTTGCGCCGAACTGGAAAAGCCTTGAAAAGATTCAACATACGATCGATTTTGTTCCCAACCGAGTGTTAGAGACTTCGAGGACAGGTGCATTGTCTGTGGTTTCATATACGTGGCTGGCGCCACAGAATGGCCGACTCCGAATTTTTGTTCAGTGCGATTCCGCGAGAACTTCCTTTTTCAAGAAGGGATCCACACTAGCGAATTGGGAAGAAAGTAGTTTTGCACACACTCACCATGCACGGTCGTCAAATAATGACCCATGTTATGAGCAGGTCTGGCTGACTATATATATCACAGCCAGTCGATTAACCAACCCAACAATCAAGGTTCGGTTTGAAAACAAAATTTGGCGTTCATTTCAAACCTATTGCACATGAAAAATGTACTCATAATCCGAACATCAGAAGTATTTCGTGAATAACGCTTTGAACTAGCCAGCCCACGCAGTTGACATGATGTGTTGTCGGTTGGAGAAATATCTTCAAACCAGGACTGTATTTTAGCAAGCCACATTCTTGTCGCCGACGGATCTCCTAGTGGACAAGAAGTATTGGCTTATGAGTTCTCAAGATGATGAAAAACGAAGTCATGTAATATACATTTGATTATTTAAGTTAGCTAGGCCGGATGTATTAACGATATGACGATGGTGGATGTATCGGACGGTAGGACTTAAGTATGTTTTATTGTAAGTTTGCTGATCGGCATTATTCCCGCTATCTTGTTAGCAGTCCGTCTTTTCACACTATTCGACAATCCTTGGTTGTTAATAACCAGTGGCACACAAACACATAACATCAAGAGAATGTCCGCGAAATGGTAAGACAAGCTCATGCACTTGATAGTCTTACAAACTACACTGTCTTGAATAGACAGCCAAGCCTGTATATGGCAGTTAATTTAGAGATATATTCCATCCTTATGATTGCGCTTCTTTTCCTACACCAACATATTCTCAGATTAGACTCAGAGGGTGTGTAAGGGTGGTTTCCGTCTGAACGGAAGAATTCTCTAGACTGTGCTACTTAAGAATCTTTCCAACACAGAGGTTTCTAAAATTGTGGGGAAAATGTCAGAACTACTTGTAACGTGACAGCGTCTTTCTCGTTTTAACCTGAGCGAAACACAGTAGACGGCCACGGCCGTTATAATAAACAGAAAATGATTATTTGTTACGAGTTAAACGCATCGGTGCCGAAAGGAGGTTTACATTGTCTAAAAGTCCTCCCGAACGAAGGCGGATTCGTTTAATAAGCCAACTTTCCAAATACAGTTTATGTATATACGCTTCTTTCCTGTTCTGGTTGAGTTTCTTTGGTATAGCCCTACAGGACACATAGAGAAACCTTTACACACTATCCCAGAAACAAACCAGTTCGGCTGGTAAACCGCCTCGATCGAGTTTTACCTACCTACGACTGTTATATCTCTACCAATTATCAAAACACATTTGGTAGCAATTGGTAAGTACACTATTTTAAACAATAGGCTACATTCCAATATATGCGTTAAGGCCTTAAACCTTCTGATAATTAATCAATTACAAGAACCACGTGGCGTTCGGTGACATTTTTCATTTTTCATTCGGAGTTCAACTGGTGTACTTCCACACATAATCCGTTAAAACCAACTGTAAATTGAGACACCGTGTATATTGCAGCTGTTGTGTTCGTCTTCTGTGAATCTAAAAGGAGAACTGGCAAGAGATGATGACCAATTCGCTTGTCAAGTAATATATGACTGATTTTTTCTCGAAGACGTCCACTTCTTGGGTATTGCAAAAAGCCAGTTTAGTCTTGCAAAAAACGCATAACACAAATCAGTCCGTTGTTGAACCTTCAATTTCACTCTTACTTTGGTAAACCGCTTTTATACTACGTTTGGTTGAGTTGTCAGATTGGATTGTTTTGAACACACCGTGTTTGCGCAGCACCTTTACGGCACGGTCGTTGCAAACTCTACACAAAACGTCTCATTCACTACATCCGACTAATAATGTCAGCAGACAAACATCGAGACTGGTTGTACCAACATATGAGCAGGAAAATTCCCATCGAAACGGAAATGACGATATGATGAATAATTTTCCTTGGGAATTTTTTTCTCAAGCCAATACAGCCATAGAGGCTCCGTCAAAAATTGCATTGAGAAAAACCGTAAAATCTAAGGAATGACTAGTAGTGGGTAACAATAAAATAAACTCTTAGACTCCACAAAATTGTTAGACATGAACTGGACGTTAGCTGGCTGTTGCATCCCATGGTCAAGATCAGATGACTGTTTGTGGTTCGAAAATTGGAATTGAGTTGTGGTCACAAAAGTTGCACAGACCGGACATATTTTTCGAAAACAGGTTGAGGTTGCGTAATCTGACTTCTGAATCAACCGCAGTCAGATAATGAATCACCTATATTTGTTTCGGCCTAAGGAAGGGTTAGTTAAGGTAACTGTTCGTCATAACGTTACAAAACAGCAGTCGACAGCACATAGTCGGTATAAAGTTCTCCCCAGAAGCAACTTAGAATTCACAGCATCCAGCTCCCCCCCCCCACGTATCATCCACCGGTCATCTGAAAAGCCGACGCCGTAAAATCACCTGTATACTGCTACGTATGTAGCCAACCTATTTTTCGTGTAGTCAATAAGAAATGGAACATATTTCAGACGAAAATTCGGAACGATCTAACGACGGGTCCGACATAGGCACAAACATTTACCTCAGCGGCTGGCAACTACACTGCTAACCAGACAAATGGAACCAAAACTAATTCAGAATTATGTTGGTGGACATGGCACAACTAGAACAAAATTACTGAAGTCATGCAGAACTTTTCTGTGGAGACCCGTGCACCATACTGGCACGAAGACGACTGAAAATGAACTTTAACATTAAGATTGCGCGCAGACCGTTTCATCCAAGAACAAACGTGCTCACATAAACGACGAAAGATGGGAAGCGAGATAACGACCATGTTGGACAATTTCAAGTAGAGTAAGATCGAATGCATTATGCCCTACATGTGCTAGAATTGCCACGTTCCTCAGTTGATTGACATTTGCTTGTGTGACTGAGTTTTTCTATCGTCAGGTGTCTGTTGGTAGTTACATGAGCATTAACCATATCTAAGTCACTCAAAATGACATCGAGTAACTGCACGCTGTACTATCAATAATTCGACATACTTCTCTGTTTTTCTGCGTTCACATCCGTGTAGTTGACAGGATGTGATAAAACAAAATTCACATTGAAATATGTCAATTCTGTTATCTATTGGGAAATATTGATCAAACCATTGACCAGTTATTGAAGTTTCAGGTAGTCTCGTTATTCTGTAACACAGTATGTTGACGAATGGATACGTTGGCAAACACAAAACGTCAGGTAGCTATTCATCTGTAAATATATTTCGCCCCTCCAAACATATTATGAGACGCTCCAATGCACTCCACTGTGATTTATATGAGTTTTTAAAAGACGGCGGATTTCCTTCAACAATCTTTATAGCCATCCACCTGTTATTGTTAACACTGCATTCAGCAAGTTCGATGGTATTATGTAAAATATACATTAGACAACAAAAATACCACAAATTACAGTTTCGTGAGCTGATTTGGCATGGGTATCTTGAATTGGGCCATCATGCAAGCTCGGTATTCTCATGCGACATAACCTGTGCACGGTCATCTACTTCCAATACATTCACGCAGAATTAATGTAAGAAAACGAAACCTAAAAATTACGCATAGACCACCGGTAGTCCTGTTACTTATCGGCTCTCACGATGACCGACGCCTCCATCATGTCAACCTTCTAGTCCATATATTGTATATGTATTGATAACGGATGTACCAATACAACTAGCAAGCAACAATGCCATCATATTGGTTCTTTTAGCTTATAAAAGCAAGTTTTGTCGATTTGATAGTGAGGAGACTCGTACTGACCTCGCTGCACGCGGTTGAAAAGCAGCTCAAGGTGTCCTTGTTCTATTTGCTGCCGTGAATTCTGGTAAGCTAAAATCTCAGGTGTAATGGGTCCCATAGTTTCGCAGTTTTGACATCTTGGTAGTCGTTGTAATTCCAAAAGCAAGATAAGTAACCATCATTGTAAAATTACGTGGACAGATCAATGATACCACCTCGTTGGTCTCGAACTACTGCAAGAAACCAATGATCATAGAAGAACATATGACTTTCTTCCGGTTGACTGGACAGCAGCCGATAAATATACTGAATAAACATCCCGATAGAATTCTGCGATGCTCCGTTTATCCCAAACACTCCATGGGCATAACCTACCTGAGGTAAACTCTTTAGTCTGCTCTAAAATTTCACTCAAACGGTAGGTGTGTTTCATCTTAATACGTCAGCATAGTTATTCAGGTGCAACTGTGTGCAGTTGAGAAACTGGCGATCGTCACAAGCTGAGTTGATCACGATGTGATGACTGGTTGAATTCCCTACATTCACCACATTCCATGTCAGTGTTGTAAACAATAGTGAGGTTAGTAGAAGCGTTTTGCTTCCTGAGTAAATGGACAGGAATCCCATGGAAGTTTAAGCTTGATTAAGCAAAAACTGTGAATTGAACAGTGTGAGATGAGTGTTGAAATCTACCCATACATTTATAAACAGCATTGTTTGAAAATCAGTAGAAGTCTGAATTATTTGGGTGCCTTGGTAAAATGTGTATGCTTAACATCATTTTTCACTTGAAAAGTGCTAACGAAATTCACCAACATCCCGTTGAAAGAAAATAAAGTTGACTGAAGTCTACATTTATTTTATACACGGAGAAGTTACTGTTTGGTAAGTTGTTAATACGACAGATAAACACAAGTTGTAGGGTGTCATTGTTCATTTTAAGGTTGTCTGCTTCCCGTTGATAATGAAGCCACAAGTCCCTTGCAAATACCCTCTTCTATACATAGTCAACTTGCTGGTAAATTTAAAAATTTCCAAGTGAAATATCCCGGTAAAATGATCATCACGTGAACTTATTCATCGATCCCAGAGTAGTACATACTGATGAAGCAAACAAAGTAGCAGTGCTAAAGAATTGGGTCAGACGAAAATGTCTAGTCCTCTAGTTGACTGAGGCTAGATGAGGGCAATATAGCCTCTCAAGCACACCGTATTTATGTTATGACCTGTAAGGTCACTTCTACTGTTTGATAAGCTAGAGAATCGCAACGAATTTTTCACATCTCTCATGGGTTATATACGTGGTGGACGCTAGAATGAAAAGACCAGTTGGCCATTAGGCTAAACGGTAGATAACTACAGCTCACCGTAGATGCTCGCCAGCATTACTTGTTCATCTTGTCATAACAGCTGTTCTGATAGTTCAGTCGCAAGCCAGATTAGATGAGTTCAATTTGGTCTAACAGTTTATTGGACATATGATTATGTGTGGAATTGTGTGAAATGTGAAGTTACATGCTCAAAGACAAATATGGTTGGTCATTCGTCTTGACAGTCGTCGTTGTAATCTGTTTGGTTTATATGATAACTGCAACACATATAAGAAAAAACGCCGCTGATCGATTATTGTGGAAACGGTTTCCTGATCAACTAAGGTGTAGTAAGGAGTCAGATATATTATTCGTAGTGTGATAAACTGTAGACTTTAGAATCAGTCTGCAGTTGTTCTCAGCTTGAACCAGCACTCGGTGTATTGATTTGATGTGAGTATGAAAAATAATTATTCTTCTGTATGGACACCTTCTAAGAGCGCAACACTATTATGTGATTCGTCGCACAGTTAGACTTGAAAAAAGATCTTGAGAATTTGTGTATCATCACATACTTTCGAAACGTCATTTACATAAGGTATTCAGTTATGCACGCAGTTGACTTACTACATTTATATCACTGCTTATATTCAGTTAGATGGACATCAAGATGCAAATTTTAATGAAAAATGTAACTATACAACTTTTATCCAATACAGTGGAAAAGCTGACAGCTAGTGCAGTGTACTAGGTGAAACTACTTTTTGTTAAAACGAATGAATGAAAAAAATATATATCGTTATGAGCAAATTGCCACACTGTTCACTGTTTCTATGTATCGCCAAAAATTTTCAAATACAACTACTCTCCTCAGTTTAAGGACTACGGGATAAATACAGCATGTCTGTTGAAAAAAGCTCTGTATGCAGTGTGCTGTCTTAGAGATAATTTTCATATCTAGAACAGAATTAACTAGCATATTTGGATACTGCTGGTAAGCACTCGGTCACTTTTATTCAATATAACATGATGAACACTCATAACCGATTGCGGTTATCACAGTCTCACAGACATCTCAGTCCACCCCTTTCGGAAAAAGCCGCTTAAGTCGTCTTTTTCTGGTGTTAAAGCTTGTCAATAAAGTGCATCCTCGCCACGACGAGGAGTAGAACTCCGATTACGCCTTTATGAGGCAACCGTGCTTAGGGATGCGTCCGTGACCTCACAGTACGCACGGTTAAATCATCATATGTTAGTTGTCAGCCACATTCACTTGTCAGTAATCTTCAGATTGCCAGATCACACTAAGTGAAAATACAGTAGCCGTCCTGTTAACTCAAATCAATAACCCAACGACAACGATTTTCTTTCCGGTTGAAATAACAGTCATTAAATTATTGAGCGATCTTTAGGTCACTGATGACTAGTAGATTATTTCCTCCTACTTGTCAGCTCGCACTGCGGATAAGTCCGTTTTATTCCTTTTTATTCTATCACCCGAAAGTCATCCCTCAAACTGAGGGCATTTTGTTGTTCACCTTTCATGTGCAATTCTGTATTTCATGATATTTTCCATAAATCGAGCCACTAGGTTCCATGAAGGGTTGTCAGCGCATACCTGACTTCCATGTCACCAGTACGTATAAAACCGCAGCAATGTATTTTCTTACTCATCCTTGCTTACTAGTCATATATTTATTTCGTGTCTTAGTTATGCAACAGATGAATGATAAACTGCTGTTCAGAAAAACCAGACGAAAGACCCACTTCAGACGATGCGCGTGCTTGCAAGGTAAGACCCTCCACTGCAATGAAAAACAATTCATATGGTCAGTGAATTTGACAACGTTTTGTTAGTCGGAAACAATCTGTTCATATTTTGATGGGTACATCAACATTTATCCTGTTGCTCGACCGCCTGAATATTACAGTGGACAGTGTGTCTTACAGTTAACACCTGCTTCGGTTGTGTCATTATTAGTACGCGTCATGTATCTTTTGTATCAAACGGAAGGCTTGCAGTCAGTAATTTTAGTATATCGAAGTTTATCATTTGATTGGGCCATTAAAATTAACTGATCCGATCATGGGCGGTCACGCACATTTATGACTGAAATTAAACAAGTAAATACATACTGAATATTTGGTTGTGCGGAGGTCAACAAGCGCTTGATAATTATTGATAAATCGATTCAGACAATTACGTTTAATAATTAAGTTTTCAGTCAGACATAGTTCTAACCCATCTTCAGATCTGATCCTGTTTATTTGAGCTTGAGTATAAGTAAGTGAACAGTTTAGCTGCATTGGATAGCTTGATACCGTTTTATAAAAACGACCAAATAAAACTTTGTCATCTCTGAAGAAGGTATACTGTATAGTGTGGACAACAGTATGAGTTTAGACAGTTTTACTGTGCTGCTCCCAATACACCCGGAATTAATGGCTTCTTTGAATAATTTACCAGTATATGAGGTACATAAGGGAAAAGCTGAACAGTACCTTCCTCTGCCTTTGATGATTCTCTGTTGCTGACAGCATTACAGTAATACTGGTAAACTGCGTTTATAATGTTGAACCTTCTTTTACATTTTCTTAAATAGTAAATACCCAGCGATTGGGAATCAACTGGACCAAAGATGGATATCTGAAATAACTGATAACTAGTTTCGGGTGATGTTCTTGCCCACTTTTGGGCTACCATGTTTGGGTATTTGTGAAACAACCTGAGTGATGACAGCCGAAAGAATGGGCGTAAAGGGATAATCTATTTTTGCAATGTGACATTATTCCTCAGGGAGGAAGAACAACGTGATGGCTTGCGTCGACCGATGACAAATCTCATTCACACTCAACAATCAGTGAATAAAAATCCTTTTTGGATCTCCAGTGTTGCGTGATAGAAAAAGCAGCCGGCTTTCTTTCTGCTCTCTTCGTGCAACCGCCTGGCTTTTGTTGTTGAATAATTTATGTTCGATTCCTTGAGGATACTTCGCTTGACTGAACATACGACGAATGTACTGAATCGCATCCATCATGGTAAGCAACATGTAACTTCCTTTCAACTTAAGTCTCAGCAACAAATTATTTTTTCTCTCTAACTGTAAAAGAACTAAATCGCGACATTACGTGAACTGGCCAAACCACTTCACTTCATCTGTAAGGTCAACCATGAAAAGATCTATTCAGCTGGCAGTGCGAAGCTTCATCCAAATATGACAACCCATGGTTATGTTCTATCTGGATGTGTATAAATGAAATCGTCGTGCAGCTTCTTGGTAGCAACATTATTTTTGATCACAAAATATGCCACCTGTGGACAGCTTGTAAAGAGGACAATTGATGATGACAACCTGTAGTTCACAAAAGTTTCACAAAAGTGAAAAATCTAAGGGTTCCAGACTTACAAGAGGCAGAACTTCGGTTGTCATCAGAACTTGGATCGGCACACAAGCTCGAATGCATTTCTAGCAATAGCGAGAAACGCAAACGGACAAAATCTCTCGTTATTTTTCTAGAGTTGAAGCTTTTATAAGTGGATAGTTGTTTCACCACTTTTCGGTAAGCATGTATTCTAATTTGGTTCCTGCTGAACATCTGATTAACTATCATTGTTCAAGATGACTTCCAAAAGTTTGTCTTGCACCTCGGGTAGTCATCTGGAATGTATTGTATAACGCTAATTCAACTGATCTGAGCACTCTCCATATTTTTGAACTTCATAGAACAGCATGTATATTTTGAGCATCGCACTTCAACACAGAAAAAAGCACTGTGTTACTTGGAGACCACCGTGTGCTTCCCAACCGTGGACACAGTT